>VZTZ01048481.1:165210-240647 GCA_013400955.1 Drymodes brunneopygia
GCGCTGAACGGGCGCGGGGCGGACGAGGAGGCGGAGCTGGAGGGGCTGGAGGCCGAGGAGCTGGAGGCCACCGCTGCCGAGGAGAAGGAGCTGCTCTTGCCCCAGGACGCGGCGTCGCCCCCCGCCGCCGCCGCCGGCCCCATGTTCGCCGAGAGGAACCGCCGGACTCTGGCCTTCCGCGGCGGCGGGGGGCTCCTGGCCGCCCACCCCGCCGCCAACAATGGCTGCGAGGCCGCGGCCTGGCCGCGGAAGCACTTCAATGGGCGGGGGGCGGACGAGGAGATGGAGCTGGAGGGCGCGGAGGGACTGGAGACCGAGGGGCTGCTGGAGGGCAAGGAGCTGGTCCAGGACGGGGGCTCGCTGAGTGACAGCAGCGACGACGAGGAGGACGGCGAAGGGGGCAGCCTGGGCGACGGCAGCGGCGCCGAGGGCGGCAGCTGCAGCAGCAGCCGGCGGTCGGGGGGCGACGGCGGGGACGAGGCGGAGGGCAGCGGTGAGGGGGAGAGCATCCGGCACTTCCCGCTGGCCAGGCCCAAGTCCCTGCTGCAGAAGCTGCACATCTCCTTCCAGGGCTCCTGGCTCAAGGAGTTCCCTTGGCTCTACTACTGCCAGGAGACCGGCCTCATGTCCTGCGCCTGGTGCACCGCGGCCGCCGCCGCTGCTGCGCCCCCCGAGGTGATCATGTCCGGCGCACCCCTGCCCGGGGGGCACGACGAGCTCTGCAAGGGCACCCGCAATTACAAGCGCACGCTGCTCCTGCGGCACCACCTCTCCGCCGAGCATCGCCTCAACGAGCCCGGCAGCGCCGAGCAGGTACGGCACGGGACGGGGAGGGGGCGGCGGGGAGGGAAGGGAGAGAGGGAGGGGCAATCCCGGCCTCCCCTTTCGCATAGGTGAGGTTTTCCTGCGCCCACGTCTGTGAACTTCTTTAAATGGCTGCTCGTGGTTGTTGTCGCCCGGCGGGCTGGACACGCCGCGCTGCTCTCGCTCGCCGCGTCCGGAGCGGGAGGCGAGCCCCCTCTGGGATTTGGGGTGGCTCTCTCGCTGGATGTGGGCAGGCATACCAACACCGCACGAGCTGTTGTTTGTGGCTGGACTCCGCTCCCGTTATCCGTCCGGCGCCGGCGGGTGCCGCTTTCATTAGTTCATCTGTTTATCTCGTGAAGATAAAGCGGCGATGTGGGAAAAAAGTTGCGTACGAATGCCAGTGTCACAGCACTGATTTAAATACGCTCGTTACAACTTCCTCCTGCGGTCCAGGCGGAGGGAGGGCAGTGTCCGGCCAGCGACCGCTTGTGAAATGGGGACTCGGTGGCGTGAAACTGGAATCGCTCTGCCGTGCTTAGCGGTGTGGCCCCGGTGCACTAATCGGATAACTCCGTGTACTTAAGTTCTTCGCGCTGAAATCTTTCTTTCCCGACTGCGTTGGTTTGGATTGAGTTGCTGAGCAAGAAGTCTGCAGTCGCTTGGTGTGTGTTGGAGATAAACATGCGGTTTCCTGAAAGCCGTGTTACTATGCCAGCGCTCCCCTAACGCTATAGGAGTAGTGAAACTCTTCACGTTCCCCGCTGAACTTCAAATCACTGTGGTTCTTGGCTGCTTCCACGAACGAGGCAGGGCTTGCCCTGGAACATACGTGGATGACAAGCCCCTAAAGAATACTTGCCTTGAATCTGCAGCCCTTTCTCTTAGGGATGCCTGCGCTGCTGAAGTTCGCTCCATCGCCTCGCTGGCGCTGAACTTGCCTGCGGGCATTAGCTAGTGTTGCTTCAGGTTAGGCTAGTCCTTGAATTGTTAGGCAGGCTGTTAGCCGGAATTAATTGATTAGCCACTCCGTTTTTCTGCATATAGAGTTCAGTTTTGATTAAAACACCCACCTTGGTTGGATAGCTTTATTTGGTGTCTGAAATATAGTGCGGTAGTTAGATTGAGGTTATTGCTTGAGCACTCTAAGGAGCTCGGGGTACCTTGGACAAGAGCTGCTAGTCAAATGTTCGGGCAGGATATCAGGATTACAGGATGACTGATAAAACATTAGGTGAACGATAGTTTTCTTGGAACTACTTGGAAGATGTATGCAAGTTTTATGTGAAGCTATTGCAGGGCTGCAAGGGATACCTTATGGTGTACAAATACCGGTTATCCAAAATACTCTTTTTGGATTTACAAATGCAGCAATCACCTTTAAGATGATTAATACTACCTTTTCAGTGAGTGTATTTTTTATAGCAGCTACAGATGTTTCGTGGTAGTAGGTCATCTTAGCAGTTTTCTTCAGTCTTCTGGGGTTTGCTGTTCACTTTGCAGTGTTTTAGCCAAACTTGCTTTCAATTAGTTGTTTCTAATTAAGAAACTTTCATTCTTAGTTCCTTTTACCTCTTCATATCTTTGAAAATGTTCCAGTTTTGCATAATGCTATTGCAGCATGTTCCTTACCGTCTTGCAGCCTAGTTTCTAACTTTGAGTTGTGAATGATTACTCTGTAGAAATATGTTCTGTCACTGTGTAGCCTCCTGCATTAGTGGATGCTGCTAATCCCTGCCACACTTGTAAGCTTCTCTCACTCTGTTTTAGCTGTGTTTAAATAAAAGCTATTCCAAGCATTTTTTCCCTACTCAGTTAACTGTTTGTTTTTCTTTCTGTCCTCTCGGTAAGAGTCTGTTATAAAACTGTTAAATACTGGGAGGGTGGAAGGGAGGGCAGAATATCAGCTTGTTATCACAGTAGCTTACAAGTTAATGTAAGTATGTATTTGAAGGATGGAAGTGTTTATTTGAAGACCTTTCATTGGCATGGGAATATTTGTAAAAATGAACCTCTGCTTTTATACCACTGATAGTTTAAGAAAAAATATTTGTAGTAACTGTGATAATAAATGAAACAGTAGGATAGATGAGTCAGTGGTTCTTCTACACTGTACTAAAAATAAGGTTGGGAAAAAGGTAGCTATAAAGAGATTGGGTTTATTTTGAGTGGAAAATGGTGCTTTGTGCATCCTTTTGCAATTACATTTCAGTTAAAAACTTCTCATGAGGGAAGGAATTGCAGATTTTCAGGAGTCAGAGTAGTTTTCTTTGTGGTGCACTTTCACATTACAGTTGCTTTATCAAAAACCTGATTACGAATCTGTTTTCTTTCCCTTCTATGTTTAATTTCCGTATTCTTTCATGCTCTTAATGGCACTTGAATTTCTTTTGATACATATGTTTAAATTAATACCAAAACAATAGCCCCATTTTTTTCTAAATGCTGTGATACCAGATACTTGGAACAAAAGTAGGTAATTTGTACCCTGACCGTATTTCCAACATACATAATGAGGCAGCAAAGCCATTTAGATTTAATGAAACTTAGGAGAAATCTTTCAGCCTTTGTGTTAGAGACAGCACACATGTATTATGGACTTGACAAGCCTCAACTGCAGGGCATGTTTAGCAGCTGCTAATAAACATATGGCATAATGCCACCACTCAAGTGCAGAAAGGAAATTGTAGGTGTTAAGACAGTAAAGCAGTGGAAATTTCTATAGGTCTGTTGGATATTACACTCGTGAAGAAAAGAGTGATGATTTCAGTTTATTTTTGGGATACATTTAATTTGGAATGCCAAAATACATCACAAGTGGTTGCAGCTGCTGTAATTCAAGGGTATTGAGCTGTCAGTCGATGCTTCTTTCTAAGACCAAATTCTTGAATCATTTTCTATTCTAGTTTTTAAAATAATTTTTCTCCATATTAAAGCTTAAGGAAATCTATAATCAGCTTGAAATTACCTTTGTTTTTTTAGTAAACAGACTATTGTGTTGCAAGAATCTTAAGAAATTGATGCTTACTAGGAAATCATGGCAAAATACTTTAATTCTTTGATGAATTTGGGTCTATAAGATGCAGATTTTTTGGTTGCTGGGAGTTCCTCCCCCCGAACCATCTTCTTAAAACATTTTCTTTCTGGACATAATTTAAAGCTAAACTTTGGAAATACTGCCAGAAAAGCTCTCTCCAGCCTAACAGGCATGTTGGTTTAAAGCAGAAGCTCTCCAAAAGGAGGAAGGCCTTTGATGTGTTATTTTTTCCATGTGAACTGGTATTGTTTGCATTATGTGAGCAGTGATGAATGGAAGTCATGCTTCAGATGTAAGAGTTACATTACAGCATTCTAAGTTAACTTCTTGACTTACTCTTAGCAGAGCAAAGAAGTTGAGACAGAAATCAGGCCCCAGATTAAGGGCTGTCTCCTAGTGTATTTTCATGCAGTGTTTTTACCAAACCTCAAACTACTCAGTTTGATATTAGGCAATTAGTGGAACAGTTTGAAATTGCTGAGTTGTCTGTGAGCGATGCTGTGTGTGTACGATAGCAGCAGAGCATCGTGTGCAGCTAATGGGACCATCTTTTGATACCATTTTCCTCTGTAGCTGCACGTGGTTAAGAAGCTACTGATAGCTTACTTTTTTAGAAGACCCATTTACCAGAGTAAGAATTAATTTGGGGGTGTAGGGAACTGCTCTAGGGCAAGATGTGATAGTTGGGAAGGGAATAAAAAATGTGGCATAGCTACTTTTCATATCCATGCAGCTGAGATGGAATCTGTGTTTAGATTGGTTTGGGTTTTTCATAATTCTTCCTGCCCTCTTTGTTCTTCCTCCCAGGGACAGAGTGTGCTGATGGAACACTAGGAGAAAGAAAACTAAACTTCTAGCAGCAGGTTTTGGTCATCTGTCTCTGCTCCTGTTAGCTTTTGGGCAAGTTTAATTAATGAATTATACATATAAAATAGTAATTTATCTTTGTGTATATTCAGAGAAGTCTTAACTATTTGAAACTGAGCACAATATTAGTTTCCTTGAGCAGTCTCTGTTCTGTTACAGCACTTCTTAATCTCACCCACAGAGAGAAGTTTTTTGGCTTACAACACTGAAGATTCTACAAATTAAAATGAAATTGTGCTGATTTCTATCTTTTATTTCTTACTAGTGTTTATTAAAGGATGGTTTGGTGTTGAGGTAACTTAGTTGCTGAGAACATGGGGTCTGTATTCTGAAAATATAATTGTCATCTAAGAAAATATCATTGGTTTGTCATTCTCATTAGAAAAACAGAGCCCTTATGATGATGTAAGTAACAGAAGTTTGCAAATACACTTTTTCCTGTAATTATTTTCTTGCCTCCTGTTGAACTGTACTGTATTTTTTTCTGTATCACTGTCTAAATCTCTCCAAGTAATATTTTATTCGTTTTTCTCATAATAAATGTTAGTTCTGCGTGTCACACTTGGTGTACATGGACTTGCTAACTGTTCAGATGTCAGGACTTCATTTGAGTTGTGGCACTAGGGTTAACTGTTGTATCATACCAGCAGTAAAGCAGCTGTTTTTAGTACTGCAGTTAGTTTTAGAAATGTTTGTGCACCCACTTCTGTAAAGCTATAATGCTAATTAAAGCTGCAGTACTGACTGATCTTTTTCTCCAACACACACCCCTATAGCTCAGACACAGGTTGAATAATGTCTAATTTTTTCACTCAACCTTCTGGTCTTGCCATAATGAAGATTTCAGTCTTGTTTTTCTGTAACACATTTGTGATCTGCAGCTCCTCCTCACCATGCTGGCTTGTCCTGTTCTCAGGAAACAATAATAGCACATTGTAAATATCAATTTATTTTTTGTCCCAGCTTGATTGGGTACTTATACTTGCTCAGTTAAAATGTACTCTATCTCCATTATTTAATCAGACATTTGTCAAAAGAAAATAATTTCTGCAGGTTGTTTTTTAAATTTTATGCAATGTTTAATGTGTTCTCAGAGAATGAAATTGGCAGCTATCACAGCATCTACCTAACATTTACTGTGTGAGGTGTAAGTCACTGATGATTGATGAGCTTGACAACACTTTTTAGAGTTCCATAATTTTAATTTTAATATGATCCAATGTCAGTGTAATTGGTGTTTTGAAGCTATGCAGTGCTCTGTTGCTGAAGTGACAGGAAGGTAGTCCAGAACCAAAACCTGCTGAGAAGTTAGAGTGACAGACTTAACTGTCCCACATCTGGAGCAAACTGTTTCACCGCCTTGATCTGAGGGAGTACTTGGGGAGTAAGTACACTGAAAAAAACTAAGATGAGGTTGGACAAAGATCTATTGCTTGTTTTCACATAAAAGCTTAATTGCTTCTATTTCTTCCTCTTTAATGAAGTATATTTCTGAGAAGGGTAGAGATGGAGGAGCAACTTGAATGTGACAGCAAACTGAAATTCCTCTGCAGGAGATGCTGAAATAACAGTTTCTGTTTTGGTTATACTGGGCCTTATTTGTTGCTTATAGATGTAAACAGCATTTTAGACATAGTTACAACTCAGTTGTCATTCCAGTGATTCACACTGGAATTATAAATTGAGGTGTGTACTGTTTTAGTACACTAATTCCTGTGTGGCAGAAAGTGACTTTCTTAATATATGTAGCTGGTTTCCTCTGTGGTCTCAAATTAAGGGTAGTACTTTCCTGCAATGTGTATTTCAGCCCCAGCATAGATTATGGGCTCATGACAGTGCTAACATTACCTTCTTAATACTGATTTTGACCTGAGGCAGGTGAGCTTTAACAGCATCTCTAGCTCCCTAATCAGTGAGGTGTTTTAGGAGGTGAGAGAAGAAAATAATGATTTGTCTTGGAGCTATCCAGTTTAGAGCTTTGCTTGTTTGCTAGGGAAAAAGAAAGAATCTTGGAGATCTAATTTGAAACAGACTGTCATTGTTGCTGCTCTTGATGGCAGCATATGTCAACCCATATCAGTATGGACTCAAATATGCCAATCTGTGTTTTCTACTTTCTCTGAGCTGCTGCTTTGTAGCATCTCTGAATTATCATTATCTAAACAATGAGTTAGAAGCCTTCTACATGTTCTAAAATCCAGTTCAGATCTCTTGACCTCTCCCTGTCTGAACTAATGTTTAATAATGAATTATTTCTTGGTGTTGGATTTTCTGAAAATAACAGGTTTTAGCAAAATTTTGAGGCCATGTGTGAGATCACATCTTAGAAAAGTTTTGTTTGTGTAATGAGTGTATGCCAGTGTTGCTACTGGAAAGTTTGGGAGGCTTATTTCAAGAAAGTCTTAGTTAAGTCTTGTAGTGGAAGCTTAAGTTGGGGGTTTTTTTGTTATCTGCAGAATTTTGTCTGCTTGTCATGTGATACAGTGTTTAATCCTAAACCTGCTACAGTTAAAAAACAAAGGATAAATGCTTAATTTGTAAAACTGTATAAGAAATGTATTTGCTTTTAGATCTGCTTTAGCGGTATGTTTTCTGTAAAACATTCAAGACAGGTTGGGATGTACAGACCTAATCTATGTATTCATATCTCAGCATGGAGAAAATGTTGAATCAGTTATTAGGATTCTGCTTAATGTTTAAGTGGAGATTTCTAGGGAAGAACAAGGGGTTGGATATGTAAGAATCATCTAGTTAAACCTTTGAAAAGAGAAACTCCTGAATCTTTAATATATGTGGGTTAGGAATAGCAAGTACTTCACACTCAGCTATTTATTTCCTTCCTTTGGCTGAAATTTCCATTCCTTTGCCCTGTTCTGTTTGTTTCAAACTTGGGGATGTAAGGTGCAGAATGAGGGCATGATTTTTAGTTTTCAGAAATATCCTGTTAATTATATATTCCTGTCTGCCTTTGTGACCAAGAACATAAATAACAAAAGAACAGTTTGATGAAAATTATCTTTTTTAGTTTATTTTCATATCCTTATTATAGTGCTGAAGAACTAAGGAGAGCATTTATTAAGAGCTTTGTGGTTTTTTTTTAATTGCAGGAGGCAGAGTTACCATCAGAACTGAATAATGAAGGATACTGTGATTTTAACAGCAGGCCAAATGAGAACTCTTACTGCTATCAGCTCCTGCAAGAGCTCAACGAGCAGAGGAAGAAAGGCATTCTTTGTGATGTTAATATTGTGGTGAGTGGGAGGGTCTTCAGAGCTCACAAGAACATCCTGGTTGCAGGCAGCCGCTTCTTTAAGACTCTGTATTGCTTTACAAACAAAGAAAGCCGTAACCAAACCACTGTTACCTATTTAGACGTTGTTGCTGTTCAAGGTTTTTCTGTCATCTTGGACTTCTTATATTCTGGTAACCTCGTGCTTACGAGCCAAAATGCCATTGAAGTGATGTCGGTGGCCAGCTACCTTCAGATGACGGAGGTTGTCCAGTCGTGCCGCAACTTCATTAAAGATGCCTTAAACATAAGTATAAAATCAGAAGCTCCAGAGACTGTTGTAGTGGATTACAACAGAAGATCTGTTAGTAGGGATGGTTTATCTCCAAGGGATCAAAAAGTTGCCAGCTTCTGGGCAACACGAAACCTTACCAACTTGGCAAGTAGCATAAAAACTGAGAATGATCCCTACCCTATTGATGAGGGCCAAATGGAAAGCTACCAAATGAATGACTGCAGTTGGGTCCAGGACAGCTCACCTGAAATGGCTGAAAATGAATCTCAAGGTGAGGGAAAAGTTTTCGTGTGGAATGACATGGGTGCACAGGGACAATCGGGTCAAGAACCTGGAAAAGCAAGAAGGAAAAACCAAACTGCAAAGAGATTTATTTATAATATACCACCTAATACTGAAGAGAACTCTGAAGATTGCTCAGCATTGCAACCATCAGTCCCATATCCAGAAGAAGATTTGTCATTTATTAAAGAAGAAGCAGGTAAATACTGTTTAATGTTAGTTATGTAATTTGAAAATTAAAGTATTGAAGAAGCACCTGACGTTGTAACTTTTGTAAAGGTATGTTGGATTGGATTGGATTGGATTGGTAAAGTCAGCACACCGTTCAGGTTACTAAATCGGTAATCTGATTCTCTGCCTTGGGGCACAGTGGCAGATCTTCAGCTAGAGAAGAGAATGGCTGTGCCACACAATATGTGATGTGCTGTTTCCATTTGACACTTGAAATGGGGATCCTTAGCAGCTTGTAGAAACTAAAATTCTTATGTTTGTATTTAATCTATGGCAACTATTGGCACAAAATCAAGGAGTGATAACTGGTGGCTAGTGTTAGCTGATAGCAGAGACAGCAAGGGCCTTTATAATTTCCTTCCCTACATTACCAAAAGATTTTTCTGGTAATTTTCACCTGAGTGTCACCCAGAAACATTCTGCTGATTCTTAGTGTTGGGGTATCTGGGAAGCTACAAGATTGAGTAATCCTGCCTACTATAATAGAAACACAGTAGATTTGTGAAATATTGGTAAGTGATGCCACAATGACGGGTATTAGAGGGGAATATATTTTTGTTGAACTGTGCTTTAAACAAATCCTGAGAGTGACAGAATTAATAGGATTTTTTTTCCCTTAAGGATCTATGATTATTGTAAATGGTAGAATAAGATTAAATATCTGTTTGCTAAATAAATACAGTTACACAAAGAATTATAAGCACTAGACTGTTCACAGTGTAATTGTCAGTTGGGACACTGTAATTAAGTTCAGTTTTTATTTTTTAAATTATTATGCTGTATGAATAGTTAATGTATACATTTGAAGTACTGTTATTTACCTGCCTCACTTTTTGATGAATTAATAGTTTTGAAAACTTACTGCAATTTAGAAGCCAAATTAGGAGTGTATTTGAGACACAACTGTAACAAAGTGCTTTAGGTGTGTCTTGTTTCTAAAGCAGTTTAAAACGTACGCGTGTTACAAACACCAAGGAACTGTGGATGTCTTGTCTCCTGCGGGGGCCCTGCTCTGCTTCTGCCCGGGGGCTGGGGGACACAGGCAGGCGGTGGTCCTGTCCCACAGGGGTCCATGGGGACCCACGGCCGTGCTGTGCAGTGCCAGCAGTGCCTGGGCACCACAGTGACATGTGCCAGTGCAGAGCAGTGCGGGCTGGGACTGGGCGTGTGTTTCTCCAGTACAAGAGATCTTCATGTGCTTGACACAGCAGAGCAGCTCTGGAGAAGCAGCTGTGCTAAGGAGCAGTTCTGCAAGCGCTTCAGGGGCTTACTTATCTCTGGTATTCATCTCGGAACTCTGGGTAGCTCTGCTTTAGCTTTACTTGGGAGTATGCACTTGTGAATTTCCTGTACTTCTCTTACTGGCTAAGCTGTGTTGGACTGCACAGGATTCTTTCTGGCTGAACTGACGATAGGAACATGCCAGTTGCTAATAGGCCTCAGGTCCATGGCATCAGGTTAGACCTCACCTAAGTAAAGCACCTTTAGCAGCAGATAGTGGGGGATGTTGAGTCCTCAGCACCCACACAGCAATTCTGCCTGTGCTGGGCTACACTACTTGCTCTAGTTGCAAAAAGGACAGCTGCACAAATACCAAATTTCTGACACAATTTAAAAGCATGTGATTTCTGTTGATGATTTATATGGGATAAATATTCAACCTCTTTTACTGATGGAAATACTGTATGATGGCACCAACAACAGATATAAATAGTTGTTTGGATGCTGTGGAATTCTGTATGTGTGCTGTGAAGATTTCTTGTAGAAATAATGGAGGACATAGGCAGTGCAATATGTTTAGTCCTTGTTAATTTTTCTTTTGACAGAAGCGCACCCATCTTTCCAATAATTTGTTATGTTAAAGAATTAAATTACAGTGTACATCTTGATGAAAAGAACTGTATTGGAGACAGAGCATACCGAATATGTGTTGTGTTGTCTGTCCAAAACCGTTGAAAGTTCTGTGACTGCAGGGGGAAGTTTATTTTACTGAGCTCTAAAATATTAGTCACCTAGTGACCGCCTTGATGTTTTCAGAGCACAGCATACATGTTCCCAAGAACATAATTATGTTTTCTGTCAGTGTTAGAATCCTTTTGGAAGCCATATCTACTATTTCTGTAATAATACCTTTACTAAGTTATTGCATGCATGCATATTGTTTGAAACAAGAATGACTGAAGTAGGGCTTAGTGTAGCTTACCTTTCACCCATAGTCTGTGCTTCAGCTTTTGATATTCTTTCTCTTCTACTTGTGTCTCTTTTTATTTACTTTGCAGATAGATTCCACTCTTAAACACTCTTCTTTCAACTGCCCCCCTCTATGCCAAAGAAAAGGTGGAAGGGGGAGGAGTGGAGAGTTGGAAGAATGTCAAGAATGAGTTGTAGAGTAACCTGCAGGTTATACAGTAACTTCTTAGTTTTGGATTAAATTTCTTGTGGGGATCAAAAACTACCAAAAATAATGGGCACCTAGAGGTAAAAATGCATAAGAAAATGTCATCTGGAACAGATAAAAAACAATTCTATAAGAAGAAAAATAAAGAATAGTAAATTGTTATGTTCAGAGCTAAGGAGTGTGCTCTCCTGTTGGTTGCTGAAAGGGAAACAATGAGCTTCTACTATTTTGCTTTGTCATGTTCTGATGAGGATAACACCAGTGGTTGTGATTTGTCAGTTACGTGCAGAGTGAGTTTCTGTGCCCTTGATTTAGGTTTGGGTTGATCTGGTGCTTTTGTGATGAGAAATAAATACTGTAGATATGGTGGAGGGGAGCCTATTTAAGAACACTCTCTTCTCACTACAAAAATTTATCCCTGAAGCCACTTCTGTGAATTCTATAGTAAATTAATTTTCCAGTTGGGTACGATTGGTAAGTATTAGATAATAAACAGTAAAAGCTTTCTGAAGCATCTGCTACCCCTCTTGTTCCAGTAAGGCAAATATGTTAAGCTGTTCCTTGCTGAACATGAGTTTTCTACACGTATCCATAAGGATATGTCAACTGCTGCTTCTTCCTCTCACCCTGTGTTGCCAGTGAGTTTATATTTAACACCTTCCCTGTAAAAGTAGCACTTTGGTGAGCTTTAAAAAAGCTTTACAAAAGTTAGCATGGGTTTGAAATTCCTTGTACTGTTTTACATTTGCCTACATTTTACTAAAGCTTTCAAGACTTCTCTAGTTTTAGCTATATTAATTAAAGTAGCTGTTTAACTAAAACACTGAATGTTACCACCTCTCTCAGTATTTTCCCTCCTGGCTGATAATCTGCTAAAAATGTCTTTACTGTTTACAGCCATCATTCATCCTACAATTAACCATTTACCATGGTGAAAATAACCATGCGGACAGTCAGCATATCACAGTCAGTGTAACAGTGTGTTAGAAAAGTTCATAAAAGCTCAGTGACCATAATTCGTCATATTCTTAATGTCTGTTCACAGGGTTGTTTTGTCAATTTTCATCACTTCTTGGGTATGCCTTTCATCTGGGCCTGTTTTTTTTGGTTTTGTTTTGTTTTTTTTTATACAAGTGCCTGTCCTCAGACTTCAGAATACAGGTGTGAAGTATTGCTTATGCTTTCTGGAACTGACCTTGTTGATTTTTAGGTGACTTGCATGCAATGTCCCAATAGTATAATGAAGCTACAAATGTATAATTCGTTACAGTGATTTTCAGGCTAGGTAATGCTGTCGTGTACTCTGGTGGGGGTGAGGGAAAGGATAACAAATGCAAGATTAAAACAGCCCTTGGTGCAACAAGAGGGTTCCTGGCTGATTTTGTAGGGGTTCTTAAGGAATTTAATTCAGCTTGCTGTAGAAACAAGTGCTGTTCAGAAGGATACAAACAGCAGCTGAACCTGCTTTCAAAAAATGTAGTGCTGGTCACAGCTTCTGTCGTGATTCAAGGGAGGAGCATAACACAACTTGATTTCTTCAAATACAAAGACACCTGTCTTTATTTTAAAGTCCTAACCAAGATTGATAGATGTATCAGGACACATATATATTTCTTGTAGGGATAAACCCCCTTCACTGACTGTGTTACAAAACAAAAAGAACTGTGTATTTTTCCTACTTTTCCATGGTACTGTAACTCCTAGTCAGATATTCTTTAGACGTCAAGCTGATACCCTGATTAAAAGATTTAAGATCCTTGGTGGACCTTTAACCACTTTATTTGCCCCATTCCCTATGTAAGCCAGTATTGAAGATGTCAAAGGTTTTTAGAAGTCATCTGAAAGCACTGCAACATCTGAGGGTCAACCTCTTCCCCATTCATTAAATTTACCTCTCCCAGGGATGATCCCAAAGACAAGGAGATGCTCTCCTCACATTCTCACCATATGGTCTGTCACTGAGCTACAACTCTACACAGTGTTTTGTGCATTGATGTTGTCAATTTGCTGCTTTTTTCTTTTTTTAATTTTTTTTTTGTGAATACGTTGGGGAAGAAAGTTTTGTGGTATCTACGGATCTTCTCTGCCTGAAAATCCCTCTGAGTCCCAGTACAATGCATTGACTTATTAAAAAATACCAATCTGATGTGCTGATATTTTCATTTGTGAAATAGTGATGATGATGGTAGCAACTCCATAAATAAAAATGCTCCATGAGAACAATTAAAGATGTGAGGAATTGTCTGGGAACAAAGGGAGTGCAAGACGCTTTCTCTTCCCCACCTTCCTAGTATGTCAGTCTCTGCAGTGCTGTTACCTAACATAAGCAACAAATCCAGCTCTCTAATAGCGATCCAGATTGTATCAGTAGATTACCACTGCTTTCTTTACAATCCTTGAAAGCTATGGACTAATCGCTTATCCTGTCTACTTTCCGTCTTTTTTAATTGATCTAGATGAGCAGTCAGTGTCAAAAAATGTAGTGAAAAAATAGTATTTCTTTTTCTCTTATTTTGGCACTGTGTTCTGTTTTCTTTACATATATTAGCACTGGCGTTAAGTTCACTGCAGACAGCTGTATCTAATGCACAGTTTTGTATCTTTTCCCTCAGTGCACCGTATGTTTGTGTCCTTTTCTATAATGACCTGTTCAGTGACTTCTGTCAGTGAACTTCTCATTATTTCCCATATCATCTCCTACTCAGTAATATTTCCTTTTCTGCCCCCCAAATCAGCAGATTTTTAGTTGCAGAAAAAGAGCGAAACTTGTCAAACTAAGGATGTTTCTGGCTTAGACATGTTCTCTCTTTCTGGTGGTGCACGCCTGCCTCTTGCCTTCAAAACTGAAAATCATTGTATCTGGCTTCTGGTTATCCTTTTCCAAGAACAAATGCAGTGGAACATAAAATCCTTTCACAATGTTTTTGATAGCTTTTGTTAGTGGTGTAAAAGCCTACACAACCACTTCATTTTATTTCACACTGTCCTTATCTCTTCTCAAATCAACATAGTGTGAATTTTAGTGCTGATAGTTAATCAGTTTCTTTATGTTCTATTTCTTGTTATTTTGACTATGCTTGTTGTTGACTTATATTAAAGATCAGATTATTGATAGCCTTTTATCCATGCAGGCTAGAAGAATGGGTGAATGTTTGAGGCTAATTGACATTTGGATTATTAACTTGTACCTCTTAGAAGTCAACTAAAGTGTAAAAAAGTAACCTTAGATCTGAGAAAAGTTGTAGTCAGATAGCTTGCTCTGGAGACCCAGAGTATTGTTGCTTCTAATTAGCTTTTTTTTCCCCCTCAAACATCTGCCTTAGCTGTCTATGCTTTCCCCCTTTGCACCCCATCCCCAGTCTACCAGTATGACTGCATCCATAGTTGCTTTCAGCCTCCTATCAGGAGGCTATCAGTTGGCCAGAGCAGGTCAGATGATGATTGTCAAGGTTTGCAAGAAGGTTTCAGGAGGCAGTAGCCTGGGTGAGAGGAGAAATGGGACAAGATATTATGAGCCACAGGGGCCTGTAAATATGTTGCGCTCCGGAAACTTACCTGACTGTGGGCTGGAGAAGGAAGAAGAGGCTGGGTATTGCACTTCCAGCTTTCAGTCTGTGTAATTCAAGTCTATCCTGTTTGGATGAACAATTAGACACTTAAAGATGCCTTTTTCATGGTTTTGTTTTGAACACATTAAATGTGTGCGTAATCTAGAAAGCAGGTTTTCTAGGTCAACGAATTATTCTAAGAATAAGCATTAGGTTTAATTATTATCTACTTGGTCATGTATACAGGGGCTGAAGCATATGTAGCAACCTCTTATCTCTTGTGGTATCTGTGCTGGTGTTCTTTCATGTTATAGTGAGTCTTCTCTTCCAGTTGGAGGTTGAAAGATTTAATAGCTACTACCTACACTAGATGACAGCTCTTAAATTTATTTGGCTCTGTGCTGAGTCTTGGTCTAAGATCTCAAACTATGCAGGGGTTTGAGCTCCTAAGTTCCCTCAAATACCAGCTCTGTGCATAAATGTTCCAAGTGAAATTTAATTTGTGTTCTCATAAATACGGAAGAATTGTCAAAGTGACAGCGTTGTAAAACATATTCAACTTGGTCCAACTCTTACTTATTGTCAGCCTTTGGCGTATGCTTATTCTGAAGGAAGCTAAACAATATTGCCTGTGCACAGCGTAATGTTACATACATCTCTGTGCACTAAAGACTTGGGTCTGTTGATCTTACAGATATTCATCCTAAAAGGGGGGGAAAGTGATTAAAATATTTTATTAATGACTGACCTTTCACTGATCAGTTACATTCAGCTGCAGTTCTAGTACAGGGAGAAAAATCTATAAAGAAAGGATCTAATACTTTAAACATCATAAAAGTAGTTTTATTTTTTTTCCTCTGCTAGATCCTGAAGCCTGCTTTAATTTGGAGGCTTTTTAGCCTTAAGATCAAGTCATCTTTGCTCTTACCCAGACTGTACAACACTGCTTCCTCACTAATCCTTTCTTGTGTGTTACAGAAGGAAGTCTTCCTCCTCACCTCAAAGGAATGTGTAGTTGGCATGTCTATAGGGTATCTGTGTTCTATTCCTTGAGCTGTTGAGATGCCATTGCTGGAGTCCATCACTCCAAATTAGTATAAGGAGTTCTTGCCTCTTTTGGACAAAGCAGAAGTTATGTCAGTAATTAAAATTAGAGTCAGTAATTTAAAACAATTTCCTCACTGCTTTGTGTTTCTTAAGGGAGAGGGAGATTTACTCCCTTCCCTCTTCTTTCTTTTTATACCAATAAATAGGTAATTAGATGAGCAAAAATACTGCTATTTCTCTTCTTCATTCACGCAAGCTCTGCTTTTTAAAAGCTCTGATGGAATGCCTAGTTTGGCAGTCGTGATCCAGCTTTGCTTGTTGTTTGCCATTGTCTAATGGATAGGATAGAATTATAAGCTTCCTACTTGTTAAGTGATATCCTTTTGAACGGTTGTCTTATGTTGCAGACCAAATCACTGCTGCCAATGGTAACGCTGCCTGAGCAGTAAATGAAACTACTGTACGTGTCTCATGCTGTGAGGATTTGTAATCTGTGCTTTTTTTCCAGTAAAACTGCAGTGTTTAAATATGCAGCTTGCCACTAGCTGCATGAAATTCTGCTTTAGCCTAAGAGAATTTCCTTTCCCAAAAAATCCTTAGAATGAACAATGTAGGGATAAAAAGAAGTCTTTGGACTATTAAAATATATAGTTTCAGGCTTGAAAGCAAGAATGCATCTTCTCAAGACTTTAAGATTGGGAATCCAGTGTGAGGACCTGACTACCATCCAGAGAAATAAAAGGAAATTTGCCAGTTACCACTGCAGTTTGTTTATTTAACAGCTGCTTGCCTGTGAGGAAAGTAATGGATTTATGAGTTCATGTTTTCCAACAAACTCCTGTCTTGGGGATTGGGGGGAGCATTGATTTGCACTATTGCCAGAAGAGCTTTTGCCCAACAAATATGATTTTGTCGAATTCTTAGTGCAGCTTTATTGTGTATTATTTATAGTTCTTTGTGCTCTGTAATAGTGACTCCATGTTCACTGATGCAATTCTTACTTATTATAAAGTATAGAATTAAACAAGCAAAGATCTTTTTAAGGCATTGCTCACTTCTGAATGTTTTTTTTAAGAGGAAAAAAGGATACAAAGACAATGTGACCTGCAGAAGATCTTGTCTTAAGAGCAAACATGAATATGCAAACTAGTCTTTTAAGCTGTTATATTCCAAGTAATTGTAGTCTCTTGAATTGATGTGGTTATAGAGTAATGGAGATGATTATTCAGAAAAGGATTTAGACCTAGCTGTAGGATACTTTATATAAATAAAGGTACTTAAAGCACTGTGTATATACCATGGAGTTATTTTATGGCAATAAAAAAAGCCCCATGCCTCTAATAGAAAATACTTATTTTGTACCAGCTAGACTGCCTGTGGCAGTCCAGGTGAAGTCACTGCATGAAGCAGTTGTGAAGAGAATCCAGTGGAAAACCTTTCAGCACCATCATGATGATAGTGAGGGAATACATATCCTTACAATCAAAGTCCGTGTAGTATGAAAAGGACTTTGAATTTTTCTCAGGATGGGGAGAAGAAATGGTGCTGTGGAGAGTAGTTCAAAGGTCTCGTTTCAATGAAATTATGAATGCAGTTATTTCTTAGTTTTAGTATTGAATACTACATGAAAACATACTATAATTACTATTTAAGGTTAGTTTTTTGCCACAGTTTAAAAAGGATATATATTTTGCTGAACAGATTAGATTGATGACTGATTAGAAGCCAGGAAGCTAAAGTAAAACTGTGTCTTTAATAGCTACTTCAAGTGACTTCAAGTATGGACTGTTGCCGGGTACTTCAAATGACTTCAAGTATGGACTGCTGCCGGGTACTTCAAGTGACTTCAAGTATGGACTGCTGCCGGGTACTTCAAGTGATTTTAAGTATGGACTGCTGCCAGAATCTTGGCCAAAAGAAGCTTGGGAAAATGGTAAGTGTATCTGATGGAGAGTAGGTTGGGCTTTTTCCTCTGATAGGGGTTCTCTGTCTTTTGTGTCCCTGCTAATAATATTTGATTTATTCATTTATAGAAGGTTATGAGGTTATGTAAACATTTAATCTTCTTCCACATCATTTGCCTTCCTGGATAATGTACTTCCTTGGAGGGAGGAAAAGGAATTCAAATGCATGGAAGAGTAAAATCAGAGTGTGATTTCTATCAGTTCTTGTATTGTGACTGAGTGTGAAGATACCTGAAGTCTTTAATGACCTGATAGCTTCCCCTCCCTTTACTAAGCTAAATACAGATAAATGGCCTTTGAAATTGAAAACTTGGTTGGTGAAGATATGGAATTAAATATAATTTTAAAAGGAGATCTCAGCATATGTCTTGCTATTAAAAATAAAAAACTTCACTGCAATAAAAGTTTTTAGTGCAGTGTAGCTGTAATTAAGCCTTCTTCTGTCAGTTCAAGAAAGCAATTATCTGTAATTATTTTTCTGTCTGAAAACATCTAAAACAATTGCTGCTAGTTCCTTACAATACATAAAGTCTTCAGTAAAAAGAAGTTATCAAGTACTGGAAAATAGTAATGCTTACCTCTTCACTTTAACTTTGAGCTGTTACTGGGATGTGGCTTATGGTTTATTTTAAATATTTTGGGGTGTACAGTAGAAGGAATTTGGCCATCAGAAGGTGAAATTAGCTAGCAGTCAAGAAGTTAGAAGCAGGGTTTTCAGAGATCTGCCTGTTCTTAAACCATTCAATTCCCATGTCCATTTAATTCCCATTAAATTCCCAACCCTGATGTCTATCTGTGTAAGTTTTACTTTTCTTCATTTAAACCATTATGTGACATTATGTTGACATGCAGCTCACATGAGTACTCCAATATTCAAACTTGCGAATATTAGCAAAAAGTAACTTCCATGTTAGGATGGATTTAGAAGCTCAGAGGAGGCAACTCTAAATACAGGCCTGTGAGCATGTGCACATAACATATAAGCACTTACGTTTTCTTCCTGCTAGCCTGAACATTAGAAACTCTTGGACATAATCATGTTGCCTTAGCCAGTGCTTTTTTGAATGGTTATGATTATGTTCATAAATTCTCAACTGTAGTAATTGAGTCAATATGCTATTATCAGAACCATCCTTGTATTCCTGTGTAGCCTTTTCCACATCATAGAATCCTGTGTTGCTCTTTTTCACACAGTAATAGGCAGCTGTATTAAACCTGTTTTGCTTATATCCTTTGAGCAAACTATATGAAGAGTTCTCTTCCATCATAAGGGAGAAGTGAGATATTGTTACTTCCAGCAGTTTTTTCTGCTCTTTTTATTTTTTCTGCTGTTAGTTCAAAGTAGAAAATAGGTAAAATCTGAACCAGTAACTTCATTTTTGGGAATTTCAGAATTTTGCTACCTCTTAGTGTCCTACTCCTTTTGTCAATATTTGTTCTTACTTAGTTTTACTTTCTTTTTATTGACTTGTCAAGTCAGATCTTAGTAGACAGTTCCTGCCTGTAAATCTAAATAGATTATTGGGAGAGAAGATTGCAACTGTCTAAATGCTGCAGATTTAGAGGGTTTCTAATCCAGAAGACAGTGTTCTAGTGACTTCTAGGAAAACAGAACATTGTTAAATTGTAGTGAACTTACTCCAATTTGTGAAATAAGAGTTGTGTGGTAAAAATGCCTTGGTTACAAGTAGGTATTTTTCTAGCAGAATTGTGCATGCAGAGTTTACCAGCATTTGTGCTTTCTGCAGACAGGCATTGTCCTGATTTGGCTGATAAAATGTCATGTGTTTTGCTTTATTTTGGCACCTGTTTATTTTTGTGCACCAGGCAGAACATATTGAAATATTTTTTGTGTATTTCATCATCTTTTCTCCTGATGACTTCTTATCTTGTAGGCGATTCCTCAGCTTTAATTATGAACAAGTTGAAGTGTCCACACTGTAATTATGTAGCCAAATACAGAAGAACACTAAAGAGACACTTGCTCATTCACACAGGCGTGAGGTCTTTCAGTTGTGACATCTGTGGGAAGCTGTTTACACGAAGAGAGCATGTAAAGAGACATTCCTTGGTAGGTAATCTCAAGTGTTCATGTATACGTATATACATTCACAAGTGGGGTTTTATGGGGTTGTTCATGTCTTTTGATAGTTGGAAGAAACTGTTCGCTGATTTGACATAATGTAAATTATCTTATCTTGATCTGAAATGGGTGAAGATAAACATGTCTTTGATAACTGTACTGCTTGTTTTCTTAATGGAAAATGCAGTGTCAATGAAGATAGTAATTTCAAGATTATTTTGAAAGTGATGTGATAAAGGGATGCAGTATGTAGAAATATTCCATAGATAATGAAAAGCAGTTTTGGCTTAGCTTTACTGCAGTAGAACAGCACATCTTGGTCTATAATGCTGCATCACCATTTTCTGTAGGGGCACCCTGTTAATTCAGCAGTTGCACAATATCTTGGGGTAGTTCTGAAATGTTTATTTCACAGCTAGACAAAGCTATAGTGTAGTATCTGCTTTAAGATTAGGAAAGAATGAAAAAGAACTGATCCAGAAAGTAAACACCTGTCTGATTTGCACTCTACCAGTACCATAACCAGCAGTTCAGCTTACCCTGTCCTGTGCATGTTGCATAACTCAGGATTTTACTTGAGTACTTGTTTATCTGAGGATCCAGAGAAAGTATTATCTGTTGTGGGTATTTTGTAGGTACTTTGTCTCTAGTCTATAAGGAAATTAAGGCTTCATTATAATATATACTATATAAAATCCAAGGTGTTTTAGGGCAGTAATAAAAGCAAGGTCATATTGGTGGTGAGAAAATAATTTCTCCAAGCTGTGATGTTAAAAATCCCCTCATTTTGCAAGATGTTTTGTTGCTAGACAGAAAAGGTTAGTACATGGAGTGGGGTAAGTTGTAGTTCTCCAAGGTACTGCACCTGGATCAGGGCAGCCCTCAGTATCTGTACAGGCTATTGGATGAACACGTTGAGAGCAGCCCTGCTGGGAAGGACTGGGGGTGCTGGTGGGTGAGAGGTGGGGCATGAGCCGCCAATGTGCTCTCTCATCCCACATAGCCAAATGTATCCTGGACTGCATCAAAAGCAGCATGGGCAGCAGGGTGAGGAAGGACATTCTGCCCCTCATGAGACCCACCTGGAGCACTGAATCCAGCTCTGGAGCCCCCAAAATAGGAAGGATATGGAACTACTTCCATGGAGCTACTCCAGAGGAGGGCTATGAAAATCATTGCAGGGGATGGAGCATCTCTCAAATGAAGAAAGGCTGAGAGAATCAGGACATTATTGCCTCACTAATGGCCATGCTCCTCTCTTTGTGGCTCCCCAGAGAAGACAGCAACAGTGGGAGTTAGTTGGTCTACCAGGAAGAGTAGAGTGGGACTTGAGTTTTCTGTCCTGCAGTGTCTGACCTGGACCTCCAGCTGAAGACTTTTTTTTCTCCAGGAAAGGAGATGAAGTCAGACAGTGTGAAAACAGCTGTGGAGTGAGCTCAGTGCAGTTCTGTGCTTTAACTGAAGTGTCCTTTCCCTGATGAAGTCAGAACACATTTTTTTTCCCCTATCCCATTCCCCCTTCCCCTGTCAGTTCAACGAACCTCAAACATTCTGCCTTGTGTGAAGTATTACAATGAGTCTAGAACCTGAGTAAAACACACGTATCAACTGCACAGATTATACAGCAGACCTGAAGCAACTGTATCATGACCTAATTTCTTTTTCCCCTCATCTGGGTGGTAATTTCTGTTTTATCTAAAATTGCAACTTTTTCAATGGAACTTCAAATGAGATATTCAAGCACATAATTGCCATCTGTTGTGGGAACACCAGATAGAAGAAAGAAGTCTTCAGCTTAATTTTTTCGTAGATAATAACTAATATACATGGTTGCTGAATTCATTTACTTGTAGAAGAAGCATCAAATTCCAAAATCAAAATTTATGGTTAGTCAACAACAGCCTTCCAATTTTACACACAGACTCAAACAGAGGACAAAACATTTACCTGGGGGACCTGGAAAGTTGATGTTGGTTTTGATTGTGTTGGGAAGGAGAGGTCATGGAAGAAGAATTTTGCTCTTTGAATTCTTGAATTTAATAACTCTTGCTTGTTCTTAATGTTTCTAGGATTTAAAACTGTAAAAGCAATTTTCTAAACAAGTTGTTATCCTGCATGCAGTGCAAGGATTTGCACTGCTCTCGTTGCTTCTGAGTCTTGTTCTGTACCCTGAGGAGTCATGAACTGAACACTCACCTGTGTACAGAGCAGGCGAACTGCTGAGCTCCAAGGATGTAGTTTTCTTGTGGGCAGTCACTCATGTCTGTTGAGGAATACATAAATAGATTTCCAGTAGTCTTTCCTTACTCTGAACAGTGTTGGGTGTCTTTTGGAAAAGTTAAAAATAGGAATTTTTATATTAATAATTATTGTTATTATTAACAGTTTTCTAGTACTATATGCAAATGTAACCTGATATGTCTGTATTCAGCTGTTAAAATTTCTCTTCCATAGGTGCATAAAAAGGATAAAAAGTATAAGTGTATGGTGTGTAAGAAGATTTTCATGCTAGCAGCCAGCGTTGGAATAAGACATGGATCACGACGTTACGGAGTTTGTGTAGACTGTGCAGATAAGTCTCAGCCTGGAGGGCAAGAGGGAGCAGACCAGGTGCAGGACACAGATTTCCCTAGGGATGAAGAATACGAAGAAAATGAAGTGGGAGAAGGTGATGAGGAGCTTGGTGATGATGTAGAAGAACAGAATGACCAGTCTCGATGGGATGAAGGCGGGGAAGTTTGTATGCCTTTAGATGACTGACAGAGCATATGACTTCAGGGTGCTGCAAATGGACACTGTATGGATTGACTGTTTGAATTTTTGGACTGAAGGCTTGGGAAATATGGTACAGGCTGGATGGTAGTTACGTTGCTGTGAAAATGTAGGGTCAAAGCCTTATAGCAAAAAAAGGATTATTAATTTTTTTATGATATTTGCACAGGACTGTACAGCATACAACCATTTGGTTGAATTATACAGAGTCCTCACATCTACAGTCAGTTATCAAAAGAAAAATGTATTTTTTATTATTTATAGGCTATAGCTACTTGGGTCCTATTCAGACATAGTAGTAACTGTAATTATGTTACACATTCATGTATCTGTGAACATGAATGAAGAAAATTGCAACTTGGTATGGAAATACAAAGACAGCTTTCCCAAATCCACTCATACTTTTGTCAGTGAGTCAGTGAAGCTAATTTGGGCTAGTGGCTCTTGTTTTCCACAAGCATGTCTTTGCCATACAAACCTTACCTCTCCCATAATCTGATAGGTGAAAGCCAATCATTTGTGTCACTGATATTGCCAACACCACATTGAAATTTGGGTTGAAAACTTTTGGCTCTGTGCTGACAGGTGATAAGCACTGGAGAAGTTGTTAATGGCATTAATTTAATGTCTGTTTTTAAAGAAGGTTGTTGTTGATTCATCAGTTTCAAAATGATAATGCAGAAGAAATGACCAGTAATGAAAGTAATAGACTGATCAGAGCATGGGTAACTCTTGTGCCACTTAGTCAAAAGAGACAGTCATGCTGAAAGGTATCTGATGTAATAATGTTTCTTCCCTCTTCTAAGGCCCCCCTTCTCTCAAAATTTTTTGGTTTCTCTGGTGTATACCTCAGTCCCACAGAATAAAAATACAAGGAATGGAGAAAGTGTCATATTAAAACAACTTTTTGGTCAATAATTTCTTACTTGTCCGTTTTTTGGCTAGTTTATGTGATGTGAATTGGACACTAGGCTATTTTGCCCATCTTTCATCAATGAACACAAACTATTTTTTATTCTTTTGTACTTCATGGGTTGTTGTTAGTATTTAATATAAACAAATTAAATTTAACTTGCTCATTTGCTGGAATTTTTTTTTAAGAAAAACAAAAAGTCCAAAGCAAAATGATGCTCTTTGCATTGTCTACTTTTCAGGAGGATATGCTCCCTATGCTTTTTGTGTCAGATTTTCTAGGAGGCATTGAAACTTGAATTTTCGTAGCCACATAGTTATTTTTTTTTCCTAAGCTTGTAATATTGTACCAATGATTTCACGCCCCTTTCATAGGGAGGGGAGGGCATTACAGCTTCACCCTAAACTCCTCTGTGTTGTCTAGCCTAAGGCAAGTGAATTCAGGCAATCATTGGAACAATAAGTCTGATGTACTATTATGTCACAGTGAGTAAATATGCAGAGCATTTGTCATGACACATAGCTAGGCCAGTGTGACAGTACTGTATAAACAACAATTGAGGGTCACCATATTTTTCAACTTTGTTTAATTTTAAAATGAGTATATTTTTTCCTATTTTATATCAGGTAACTAAATTATGGTAGTTGTGTGGATAACTTTGAATTATGCTTTGATGGACAGAATCTTACTGGTGCTCCATCTGATCAAAGTTGGTATGTATTTAAAGAGACAAGCTTTACTGTTGTCCATAGAACAGTAATATAATGTTAAGGCATTGTTTTTGCTGATTGAAACTGAGATGATAAGTTTGAACTACAGTTATGTGGGAATTAAAATGCTTTTTTTTATCAGCCACTTGTTTCATTGGTAGTTTCCACATCATTGTAAACCTGACATGAATAGTTTTTTTGGGGAGGGTGGGGAGGGTGGGGTGCCTTTTTTTTTACACTGAAGAATACATTTTATTCTCATTGTTCTAGACTGAAATGAGTAATGTGTAATTCTGGTGGGGTCCAAAAGTAGAAATTAGTTGGGCAAAGATGATATGAATGAAAAAGTATTTTAAACGTTAAAGTAATGTTCTGCTTTGTGAATATGTAAGTATAGCATAAAGATTTTTCCATCCCATTTATCCCTTTTAAAACCATAGTTTACAATTGGTAGATCTGTCTATATATATAAATATATATATATCTGAATTCACCTAAATCTGCTTTATTAGAATACTGCTCACTTAATGCTTAGAAACTGGACCTGGCTCTACATTCTTAATGTATTTTTCTTTTTTCTTTTTTTTCCTTTTGTTTTGTTGGGATTTTTTCTTCAAGGTATGAATTTATTCTCTTGGAACTGAATCTTCTTTTACTACTTAAATCATTTATGTATATCTGGTAAATTATGACCAAATTTGTTGTTAGACTGCATTACAGTAAATTGAAATATACACTTGGTACACTACAGAATTGTTGTGCTTTTGTTCTGGTTCTGTTTGGAAAAGCAGGCTTAAGTGGACATTTGTGTTATTTATAACTATTCAGTTATTATTCACTGGCCTTAATTATCTGTTGCATTGTGACAATCATAATTTCCTTGGTAAAGCTTAACTGCTTGCTTTTAGAAGTTGCATGTAATTGCCCATGGTAGGTTGGAGAGAGAGGGATGACTCTTTAGCAAATGGTGTGAAATACTTCAGTGAAGGTCCACTGATCCTGGAGAACCACAAGAATTTGGATGCTATCTAGAGTCTGGCTTTCCTGAGTTGTTTTATTTAGAAGTTATTTAAAATATGTTAGCTTGACTGGGAAGTTCTAAATTAATATAATGAAATTTCTGAGGAATTAGTTCTTGAGGGACAGCTCAGGTTTCTTCACTATTATAAGAAGTAGGAAGAGATTTTTCTTTGTGTAAGAAATTCTTTCCCTCAAGAAATGCTGAAGTTATGCTGTAGTAACACGGCAATGGATTTTGTCTGTTTTGAGATTTTTTTCCTTTTTAAAGGAAGACAAATGCCCTTAAAATGTTACATTTCTCAAATGAAAAGAAATTCAAGTCTTTCATTGTGTCTTCTGCTTATGTAATTCTCAGCCCAAATGTCTGTGTATTTGGGCAATGCCACACAAGTAGTTTTATGAAAAGAATCACGTCTGTTGATAAAACAAATGAAGTTTGTCTGATGTTGGGATTCCCCCTTTCTCTGTGGGTTTCTGTTTGCTTTCTGATCTCTCAAGCAGTGGTGGATATATTTTAGAGATAATCATATAGAGCACTTTCTGGCAGAGCATTATGATGCAGGACAGAATTTAAATTAGTAAGTAAATTCACTTTAGATTCACAATTAGAAGTTCTGGTCAAAGTAGGCATGATGAAAGGAAGACATAGCATAAAATGTGTTTGTCTTATGTCAGTGTTACTATAGTGCATTAGAAAGCATTTTTCAATTGCAATGACAGATGCATCTTGCAGGGAAAACGGCATTTTCCAGTTACTTAGCCAGATTTTGTAGTTCAGCTTGCAAACAGACCCTCTAGGAACGTCATTTTTGCTGTGAAACCAGTTTTGAAAACCAGAACTTGCATTTAGTTGTCAGTATGCATCCTAAGAAGTTCGAGTTGCAATTACTGGTTCCCATAGTGTACACCTGGTTTTTGAGATGTGTGGCCTTCTGCAAATGCAGTTTTCAGGTATCACTACATGTCCCTCTTTATTCTCACAAAAATAAGCATTATCAAGTGAAAAGAAGTTGGGGGCCAGGCATGAGGTATGCTCCTGTTTGTGGGTCACAGCAATAATGCTGTTTGCAGAAGATGCTTTCTTTGCCTAGCTTTAAGTTGGTAAGGCTTTTAATAGGATTTGCTTTAATGAGGCCAATCTCAGTTGTTAGCTTGCTTCTAAGTTTTGTTTCACTTGATTTTTCTTGTTCTTGCTGCCCAGTAACACAAGTCTCCCACTTATTCTGAAATACTTTTGTAGTCTGCTGATTCCACATAGATGCAAAATTCACATTTGGAACTACTGTACCTTGTTTGCTGTTCCTTTTTTACTTTGTTGTATTTAAATGGCTTTAGAAACTGAAATGAAAGCAAGACAATTGACACCACCACCAGCCCAAAAAACTTGTGCCAAAAGTGAGTGAAAAAGGAGCAAAATGTGGAGTGCAATGTGATAAGAAAAAGGCTATTGGATTTGCATTGTTACAATTCCTCTGGTTTGTTACTTGAATGTTTTGGACAATTCACTGTACTTTTCTCTAGCACTATTTGGTGATAACCTTCTGATGAAGAAGCTATGCAAGAAGTCCAGTTTTGAGTTTATTCCATGTCTTCAGAATGTGGTTCAGGCTCTGCAGAGGTAGTAGCACTGAGTAGCTTTCTGTAGATATTTTACTGTAGATCCTTCTGTTAGCATCCCTCTTCACTGTGTGATGTTACCCATTTTTTATTTGATAAATGTTTGCTCCTTTGCCTTTTACACGTTTTAATAGCACGTTACTGTGCATCACTGAACAGTATGGTAAAGATTATATATTGACACAATGGATAAAGAGAAGTTGGTTTTCATTTAGTATCTTTTAACAAACCTGTAATAAAATAATTGATTTGTAATAAAGAAAATACAGGTTTGAAATCCAGGGGAAGGGGTGTTGCAGAGCAGAACCCTTTAACATTGAAGATTCCATGTATAATTCACCATGGGTTTTAAAAATACTTTTATGTGGGGAAAAAAGGTAAAACTGCACTAGAAAGATCTTATGACTTAAACTTGAAAATAAAATTGGCTTATCAAGTACTTTGTATTTGACATTATTGCAATTTGAGGTGTATGTTTTAAATAAGCTCTACATAATGTTTCTTACCTGAATCAATTGGGATTAGCCACTTCAGGATACAGATATAAGTAACTTCTCACTAACATTTTGGTGTGTAAACTTAATTTCAAGACTTCTAATACTCTGTGCACCAGTCTTTAAGTTACCATGCTGCAAATAAATTGAAGAAATAACGATTTTATTCCATCTATTTTTCTGTGCCTTGCCTCCTCACCCTCCACAAGTAGATGCTGAGAAATTTCTTTGGATGGCTAAGTGTTAACATTCAATACTAAAAAAAAAAAAAAAGCCAAGAACTTGCTGCAAATAATTTCTGCTTCTGGCATAGAACAGAATTTATAGAAAATAGATGTTATTTTAAGCTATGTTTTAAAATTTCTCTCATAATAAGGCAGTTTTAGACATACATTATTATGCCAACTTAAAGATGACCAGTTTCCAAAAAGCAGAATCCAGTTAAGGTGGTTATACCTCAGACTGGATTTTAGACAAACTAATGCAAAGCTGAGTAGGTCACAGGTGGGGTACTTCAGCCCCAGTCTAGTGCACAGCAGAAGGTTTGGATCCCCTCAGAAACGCAGCAGTACTGTGTGTGCCCAAAGGCTTTCTCTTGCTCTTCTGTTTCCTCCCTCCAGTTCCACCAACCTGAGAATTTTGGAGCAAGTGCTTTCAGCTGGGTTTATCAAAAGCTTCTTGTCTGAATAATGCTGGATATGTGTTTAAATGGGTGCTTTGGCTTCTGTTGTCTTCTAAATGTGTTATTTTTGGTAGGTTATACACCTGTGGGTTTCCTCAGTTAGACTATGATCGGCCCTCTGGGTCTTTGAAGGATTTGAACGCTTCAAAATTTTCTGTTTGCCCTGTAGAGAAAGCTTTTAGGTTTGGTATTGTGGACAGGCAAGTCACTCTGTGTGTTGACTGGGATACCAGGGGTTACTGAAGGATAAAGGCCTCTGTCCAGTTAGCTTTTCCTATGCCCTGGATCTGCACACTGCACATCTGATTGTACCTAGAGCATGTGAGGAAATGGTCTTGTGGGGGACTATAGCTCCAGTTTGGGAAGAGCCTGGAAAATAACTTCCAGGCCATTGAACAAACTTCAGCATTATTTTTAATTATCTGAATTATGTTTCTCAGAGAATTGTCTAGACTTGAATATATTTTAAGCTTGTTAATTGTGATACAGTAATATGATATTTTTGTTGTTTAATGTATATGAACTATTATATTTTGTCTAAATATGTTAGGAAAAGAGCTTCAGAGTCCACAGAACAGTGTTAAATTTGTAGCTAGAAAGGAGCAGCAGCAGTATGTTTGTTAAAATTCAGCAAATTCAATCTAAGTAGATAAGAATTAACATGGGGACAGCAAGGAGCTGTAGAAGATGAAGTGCAAAGTTAGAGGGAGGGTGGTGGAAAAGCCAGTGCTGCATGAATGCAGCAGCTCTGTTAATGGGCCTGAGATCTGAGTGCACTCAGCAAGGACTGAAGAGGTGCTTACCTTGCAGCAGGGCTCAGTTGGTCTTGCTGTAAAACCCTTAACGCTTGAAATGCTGGCCTTTAAAGGATAGACCTAACATCAAACTTCTAAGTAGTCAGCCTCCATTTAGCTTGGAAATGCATATAGGATTAACTGTTAAGAGGTACCAAGCTTATGCTGAGAAACAGGCCAAATTATTTTCAGATCACATGAAGAGGCTTTTTTTGAGCATGTAAGTGATTATACCACTTCAATGCATTTATTTCCAAAAGTTCATGCAGTAGAGGCATAGTATTAGTCCAGTTCCTTCAGAGATTTCACTGATATTGAATGAAAACTGTCAGCTTGCAAGAAATGGTAGCTGCATCCCACCTCTAGAGGCTTAAGGTGCTTCTAGCTTGGAAGGGTTGCTTTTAAGAGTCAGCATGTGCTGCATTCTCTTGAGATACTGTCTGCATAGGCTGCATCTTGTTCAAACTTGCCTTCAGTTCCTCCTCCTGGGTTTAGGTTGCGAAGTGAAGTTGTCACAATGTAAATTGTACCTTGGAATGTCTTTCTTGTTTCATGTTGCTGAAATGTAGGAAATAAATTTCTGAAGCAGTGCTTTAATTGAAAGATTCTTTAAATATAACTATTTTCCTTAAGAAATGCTGCTTTAGTGAGTGACCTGCATGTGCTCTTTAGATACTGTCATGCCATCTTTCTGCAAGTTATCCTCTGCATTCATTTGGAGATCATGCTACTGAGGTCATAAGATATAATATTGATATGTGTACATTTTTATCATCTTTATCAGAAATCGAGGTAATTGGAAGAGGGGGAGTGGGAAGGTTTATCCCTAACCTTTAAGTAATTGGAATTCAGGGGAATGCTTGCTTTTAAACCTTACTGAGACTTGATATGCCAAGGTGTTTATAAGCTGCATTGGATGTATTATACTACTCTGGCTAAGTTTGCAAAAATTACCATTGCCATTTTCAGTCATAGATTTTTTAGAACAATTGGATTTATCTCAAAGTGATCTTTCCTCTGATACCTCTAAGATAATTTGCAGCTATGGAGGTTCTACTCACTTTCTAGAAACAGTAAGATATGATTTTATAATGTTTACAAAGAAGTTGTCAGTAGCTTTCTGTTGGTAATTATTCTGCCTTGGAGTCCTCCTTGAATGGTGTTTTTTGTCTGGAAGATGAGGAAAGAGGCATGGTGACCACTATGTACTCATAGGGCTAAAAAAAACCCCTTGTAATCTACAAAAAAGGTGTGTATATTTTCATACTGGAAGCAGACTTCCCTTGGAATTTCTTACACCTTGCTCTGAAGCATTTTAGTTTTGAAACAGGCACAGCATTGTGAAGAGGCCACCGGTCAGTCTGAACGTGTAATTTGATGCTCATGCACCATTTAAATTAATGAAAGTGTTATCTCATCATGCTGAACACTACTGAAGTGGTGTATCTGATTACAGCATTTGACAGGACTCTTTAAAGCTGTTTTGTTGCCTTTTGTCTGTGGCCTGCTAGGTAATGTTTGGGAGGTTATTTTGCCCTGTGTGTGTCATTTCCCCGAGTAGATCATTATCTTTTCCCTGAGATACTTCATAAAGCTCTCCTGAAGTACTCAGAAAATTGCTCTTCAAGAGTCAATACTGGAGGACCTGTGTAAATCTGTGGTGTTTAATGAGAATTATTGAAAGTTCCTGTTCTTTAATGTAGGTTTAGAAAAGATTCTAAAACTGAATGTGGTTTTAAGTTGCCACATCAAATGATTTAACTTTAGAGTTTATTCATAGTGATGGATGATGACTCATTTCTTTATCATCACAGAATAAAATCTCAAACAACTGTTCTCTCAGAACTTCTACCTGTTTATCTTGCACCAGATACTCTTTTTTTTTCCCTCCTGCTGGAGTGCTTCAATTAAGCACTTAATTATCTTTTCTTCACTTCTGTTAGCTGGCTCTGAGGTGATTGTCTTTCTAGAGCCATTGCCTTATTTCCTTGCTGGAGATGCAAAAATGCTGGAAATGAGTTTCTGTAGGAAGAACCTTAGTGGAGTTAGGGAGATCTGGGTCTGTTCAATGTCAACTGATAGTTGTAAAAACCACTTGATGAAAAAAGAATAATGAAAATATTTAATGTAAATATCTTTTCTGTGTTTGTGATTCTGCCTTGGTTTTACTGATGTTAATGAAGATCATTGGTCTTCCCTACACCTCCTACTGAAAACAGTAGAACAGTAACAGTAAATCCTTAGTGACTGTATTATGGACATTGGCCAAACAATTCTGCCTGTAAATTGTCTGCTAATTTGGTGTATCCTGAATATTGCTAGCATTCAAGAACATTTCTTTGTAAGCAAAGTATTTGTAAGAAAACAAACAGTAGCTTTTTAATTTTGGATTTGGTGCCACTGTTCTACCATGTTTTATGTTATGCATCATGAAATGCAGTTAGGGTTTTTTTTTTTGTCACCAGTTTTTGGAGCTATATTGCATTAACTGTAAATTACTGCACCAGGTAATTTGTATTTCTATAATTTGATATTGGGCTCTCAAAGCAACATGTTTAATATCAACAAGAAACCTCCTGATTGCTGGGTCTGACATGGAGCCTGCCAGCCAGTTCTTGCATGAAGAATGGCAGGGAACACTTGAAAATATCATAGGAGAGGGAATCCTCAGCTTTGACACAGCAGGGAGGAGGACCCCTGCTTTTTAGAGTTCCTTTCACAGTAAAACTACATGGAATTAGATTTATGTACTTTGGAAGGCGGAAGGACTGAGTCAGCCCGGTTGGAATTTGAACTTTTGTGCTAGGGCGCTTCGATGATTCCAAGTCTGAGCTTACTCTGCATCCCTTTTCACAGTATACAAGAGCTCAGTGCATTGGAGCAGTATGTCTGCAACCTATTGTTGCTATGTGCAGGTCAGATTTTGGGTTTAGTGTGACTTCAATTCCTGACTTAGAGGTTAATTATTTTTTCTAATGGTGTTTTTAATTGAGCATTTCAGAATCCACAGTTTGATACTCTGTATGTATTCAGTGTTGAATGAATTTGATACATAAAAGATAATATATGCAGTACGTTTTTTCATGCAGCAGGGCTTTTTTTTCCATCTTGCAGTTATTCGATAAGCAAGCTGGAGCTTTGTTCCTGCGAGGACTCTAGATCAGGATTTCCCTTTGAAATGCAGCTGCTCTCCACCTCTCTCAGCTGCTTTTCCTGTACCAAATCAAACATCGAACTTCTCATACCATGTTTAGTTTTATTTGGTAAGCACAGAGTTTGAAACTCAGTGTTTTTTGCACTCTGCATAGCTTCTGTCAAGAGAAGAAAAAAGCAAACTGTGTGTTGTTTTTCAGGTGCTGAAGTAAAGATTGTTCCTGAACATTTGACCTCTCTGTGTTCAGGATGGCCAAAGGAATAACTTATTAATGCATGTAATATTAATTTAATGCCAACTTTGCCTTGAAGTAATGGTCTGTGGTTCCATGCTGAGGTGTGTACCCTCAGGTACAGTTGTAATTGTGAATAAAATGTGGTACAGAATGCATCTGTATTAAAAAGGTGCAGCAGATCCTTTGGGCAAGTGAAGTGGGAGAAATGAAGGTGTTGCTAAAGCTTGGGCTGCTGGGACACAAACATCGCCAGCCTTGTGACATGGAAAGCTTTTCTGAAAGCTTGCTCAGGTCTGTGTTTCTGCCAAGAAATAACACTCATCCTCTGTAGTGTGTGGCTTTGTCCTGGTCATCATCCCGAGGGACAAAAGGCAAATGCACCAGGCATCCAGTGTTCTCCCCAGGGAAGAGGGTTGTTCTTTTGAGCTTGCTGTTAATTGGCTTGCACCCTTCTTTGAATAGTGTGGGGCAGGGTATGGCACTGTTGAGGCTTCAGATCCTTAGTAAATTCCGTCATGAGAAGTGGTTTATGTTCAGCTTTTCAAATTTGACACCAAGCTCTCCTCTGCCTTTTAATAGAGATGACACCTTATGTGGGTGATGACAATAACAGGCTCAGTATTGGCAGATTTTGTGTCAGGTCTGCACTAATCTTTCTCCTTGACAGTTTTAGCAGAGTTGGTGATTGATGTGGTTGATTTGTTGGTATCCTGTATTTTGCTGTTATCAGCCAAAAGCAAGGGGCACAGATGCAATTTCTGATTTAAGTCCTTTTTATGATGTTTGCTGGCTAAGCTGCCAGTGCTAATAAGCTACTTTACTCTTAAGCTTTATCAGTTTGCTGCTATTGTTGTTAAAACGAAGGAAAGTACAAATCAGCCTTGTCACATCATTACAATGTAAAACAAATACTGGATTTGGCACAGATACTGTAAAAAGGGCAACTCTGCTGTTACTTGGGTCTAGCTTGTTTAGAATTACTGTACTCAGACGTCTTTTTTCAGAACAACAAAAATTGGTTCTTGAAACTTTATCTGTGCCAAGTTTCTCACGTAGTTGTGACCACTCTTATTTTTGTTTCCAGCAAAGTGTAAAACAATTACAACCACTTTTTCTAGTCTTCTTTTCCCACCCCCTTACTTTCTTTGACCTGTTTTCAGAATTATTTTGGCTCCTTTACTAGGTATATAAATTCAAATTATGTATTGTTCTGAAATACTGCTTTAACCACATTCTCACTGAACTTGAAAACTGACATTTGGTTCTAATTTTTTCACCTTGCAAAAGGGAACTGCAAATAATTGCTCAGTTAAAAAAAACCAAACCAATAACCAACAACAAAAAAACCCACAATACAACAACCTCACCCTAGGGTTGGGAATTCTTGTTGATGTTCTTGCTTATCTTGGGCACTATCTGCCTGTTAATAACTCTTCTCCAAAGAGATGAGGAGGCAAAGATCATTTTCCAGGTTCTTTCTGCAACTGAAGAAAAATTGTCTGTCTAAAACTGATGCTGGGAGAAAGAGTGAAGGTCTTCCATCCAGATCCTATTAGAACTTCACATACCCGCAGTGTTCATTGTCATTTCCCTGGAGTGTTTCTGGGATGACAAGAGAGACCAGAGGACTTGAGCTGTCTTGTAGCTCTTGCACAGACAAGGTGCAGACATTGCAACTTGTTCAATGTATGTTTGGACAAAGAAAAGGTGCTGCTGCCCAGTGCAATCAGTCAAAGCCAAAGTAACTGCATCCAGGTCTTGAGTTAGTTTAGATCAGAAAGTCATTCCTGAAGCAGAGCTCTCCATCACCCCCTGCTTACCCACCTATAGTTTTTATTGCAGAGCTCCCTGAATGCTTCACTAAATTCCTTTTGGACTAAACTAATTGAAGACCTACTTCAGTGGTGTTCCTGATATGCTCCAACCACAAATGCTTCCCTGTCTGTAGGAGCAAATTCAAGTTAATTAAAGGGAAAATTTCCTTGAAATGTGCATAGACTGGATCACTGTTTATACATCTGCTTTTATGGGATAGTATGCTTTAGCTTACATCCACTCTACCAAAGAGCAAAATGAGGACATAGAATTTCTTAACTTCCAGAATAATTACTGAAAAAAAAACTATTTACAAAGCATGATAACTACTGGCGGTTTTTTCCTACCCAAGTTCTTTAGCAGTGTAATGCTGCAGAGGCTGGGAGTGAGAGAAGTATTTCTCTTCCTGCTGCTGAAGCAGTACCTGCAATCTTGCACGTGCTCACTTATTTTGTCTTGCTTCAGTATCCTGCTGTGGCTTAGGGGTTTTTTTTAATGAAGCTGAAACCAACAAAATGTCTTTAAATGCTAAAATGTTTACATTTAATTTTAAAACTGTTCTGGTGCAGCACAGTGTCTTTCCCAGAAGTAGTGACTAAGGTGGGGGGAGTCACAGTGGTGATAGTAGGATTAATTCTAAGATGTGGATGTGTTTTTTTGTCGCCTATTTCTAACATGGTACAGAGGAAGAACTCTCAACCACTTTGTCCTAGAGCTTTTCAGGAAACTATTCATGGGGTGTTGTAATGCCTCTGCTCTTATACGGACATCCAGTACCCCTCTGAAAAACATTAGGGATAAAATTGTTTGCTTATGCTTTGTTTGCTGAGCATATTGCTGAAGAAGGCTGTCTGGGCAACAGCTATTGCCACAATGGAAACCCTCACTTAGCCCTTTCTGTGGCTGCAAGGTGGATACTCTTTGGAATTGCACTGGCTGAACATGGGATCCAATTGCGATACTTCCTTGTGCCCTGCATTGTAATTTTCGTTGAGAGAGAGCAGCACAAGCAATGAACAGGTGAGTCATGCATGCACAAGGAGCTGTCTGGGGTGGCCTGAGTGCCTGTTCTGTGTTCTGCTGTCTATAACAGACCAGTCTGGGGAAGGTGGACAGAAACAACTGCAGAATTAATTGTAGGCACAGAGCTAAAGCTGACAGAACTTGGCTGCTCTTTAGGCCTTTGATTGGATCTACCTAGAATCCTTTTTTTTTTTTTTTTTTAAATAAATGTCTCAAAGAAAAGGCAGGTAACCATTGGCTTTTATGTCCTGTCCCTTGGCTAAAGTACCATTTTTGAAACGAAGTCATTTTCTTCTTATTCTGGGAGTTGCAAGGTTGGGTCCTAGAAAGGACAACAAATTACTTAAGGTATTTTGACAAATTGTTACTTAACACAAGGGAAAGCATTTATATAGCGCAGAACTTGTTCAGAAATCTTCTACTGTCTCTCTGTCACATTAAGTGCTCCCAATAACACTGATTGTAATCTTTCTTCAGTCTGATGAAATCTTCATCACACTTGTACAAGCTACATTTTGACAGGCAGTCATTAATGTTTATGAAGCACGTTGAGAATGAAAAAGATGACTGATAATGTGAGAAGCTAAGCTACACTTGATTGTTCTTGTGCCCAGTTGCTTGAGGTACAATTGTGTGTGCTCATAACAAGGGTTAGCTTGGAAGCCAGCCATCTAATTATTCTGGTGTCACAAAAATCACTAATCAAACTCTCATTGATTATGCAAAGTGGGAAAATTCATCAGCCAGGTTTCATAGACATTTTAAACAAGTTGAGCACCTTCCAGAGATCAGATTGTCCTGTGATAATGCAGAGCAGGCAGCAATCACACCTCCCAGAGGGAGAGTGGAATGCCTGCAGCTGTAGGAAGCAAGCTGCCACCTTTTGTCAGATTAGGAGACTGAGGTTGGGAGGGAGCAGTGGGAAAGGGATGGCTTCGGGGTGCAGGATTCAAAACAAAGTCTGGGTTTGTTCCTACCTGCACAGTATTAATGGGAACAATTTAAAGATAACATCCTCCCCTACAGCTGTCTTCCTTGCCTTTTAATAGCCATTTGCAATATGTCACAAAGTGTTTCAGTCAGGGAACTGATGAGGTGCCCTTTCCATTTGATTTTTTTCCCAGCTGATGTGGCCCATCTGTTAGGTGTGACTCAAAGTGGTGAACAGATGTTGAATTAATTGTGGAAGTGTCTGTTACCCACCGGGATCAGAAGTGTTTGCCCTCCAAAGATGCTGTGTTAGGGTGAAACTTGGATTAAGCAGGACAAACACTATTTTTGCTTCTCACAAATGGACATGATGCAAACATAGGGGATGAATTTCAGTCCCATATTTGATTGTGGCAGTTGGTGAGTGTCCTGCTGCTGCTATGTTTTCAGGGAAGAGTGGCCTGGGGTTTTTTTTTGGTTCTGAGTTCCTATGTCATAACCCCTGCCCTCCAGCCTACTCCAGCAAAAGAGGCATATCCAGTTAAGCCTCAGTGGCTTAGTTTAGTTATGCCTTAAAATTAACTTAGTTTAGTTAGATGTGACAGAAGTGTCTTCAAACACAAATGCAGGGAAGACTTTCCCTCTCCAAATGCTTTCAAACTAGGCTGGCTGGTAGACCTGAGAGTGACTATCTGCTTTCCAGCTCATAACAATCCATGAAAATTAATTTAGGGATTGTGGTGAAGAAATGATCTAACTGTTTTTTAAAAGATGGATGCCATGTTTTTTTGTTTTTCTTTGATAGTTGATGGTTTTGTGTAGTTCTTGCTGGTATTTTCTTTATTTGTGAAATGGAAATTCCAACCATCTTCAGCCATGTAGCACCTTTCATTAGAAAGAGCTTGCCTGTTGTTTGCATTTGTGCAAAATATTCAGTCATCCAGGTAGCTTTTACATAGATTCTAATCTGTGTTCTTTAGATTGGAACAAAGAATTCTCAAATTTTTATTAAATTGCTGTATTAGATAGTCCTTTGGAAAATGAGATGAAGGGAAAGAAAAACAGAGTTTGCAATTAAATTAGAATGTGTTAAGAATGTTAGCACATTTTAAGTCGCTTTTAATTTTAATTGAACAATTAGTTCTTTTTTCAGAGATAAATATCTTCCTGAAATCCCACTCTATTCTCTCACAAGCATCTCCTCAGAGCCCATTTGTTTTAGATCCTCATCAAGAAAAGTGAAGTAGGAACAGTACTTTGATTTGCAGGAATCTGCAAGGACACAGAAGTGTCTAAACGAAGAAGCAAGACCTACTCCTTTGTCCTTCACCTTTCTTTTATAAATTGCCATGGTGTGTCGCTCTGTCAGACATGAGACAATTAGGCAACTCAGGAGGTCAGCCACCAAGGCCGGGCAGAGAGCAAAAAGAGACCCACCCTCTCTTTATTCTTATATTTATACCTTTTTACAGACAGTTATGGATTGGACAAAGAGGTTACTACCTCTCAAATTCCATAGGTGAGAAACACAGTCCATCACATTCTCCACCCCAGAAAGAAGAATGAAAAACAACATCCAAAGTACAAAACAGTCCTTGGCCGGTTATAGAAACATGGATTGTTTACACAAAATCTATGAGAACCTTTGCTACCAACTATAAAAACAGAACTCTAGAAAACTCAGGGCGACAATGATGAAATGACAAAAAAGTCTATTTATCTTTTTTAGCAAATGCCAGTGTTGATTTTAAAGCTCCCCACTTTGTGGAATCACCGCTGTTGTGATCCTCTGTGCAGTGCTGTCTCATACTCTCCAGTCCCTGAGCTGCTGTTGCTTCCAGGGAAATGTGGCAGATCCTGTGTTGCTCCCACGCTCGTATCCATGCAGCTGCCTTTGGCTACTGCTGAAGAGAGTGACACTCCTTCAGCTGCTCCTCACAGGACTTGTGCTCCAGACCCTTCACCAGCTTTATTGTCCTTCTCAGAAAACACAACTCGTTCGAATAGTGTCTCTTCTCTGTATTTAGTTCTCATTTAATATCCACATTCATCTTCTTAAATAAAAGTGATCCTCTGATAAACAAAACACCTTTTGGTGGTCTATCCCCAGAATGGTGTTTAAATCCTTGACAGATGTTTTCACACAGTTTGATTTTTCTGTCCCTGGAACCTTTGTGTGGCTGTCATCCTTTTTAAGTGTTAGCTGGACGTTATTTCTGACTGTTGCTTCTAAGATGGAAATGAAGACTAAAAATTCCATGTGTTTCTCTGAGTTGTGCCAGCAGGAGAATCATCAAAGCTTCTTCCTTCTGGAAAGAGGCCAGACCTTCTAACAAACAATAAACTTAAGTAAGAAGAAGAAAGAGAAAGCATGCAGACATTTTTTAGCTGAAGGAAAAAGAAGCTGCATGTGCTGGGAAGACGGAAAGAGTTACATTTAATTAGAAGTGTAGAATGTGGCTGCTACTCTTAAATTATGATGATGTATATGAAACATTTACAACACAGGCATGCTTTTCCATGCAATCAAAGGCATATGCAAGATTTATGTTAGCACTGGATTGCATCTCACCCAGGTTGCCTATATTCACCTCATCTATTTCACACGTCTGCTTTAAAACATGATAAACTTATACCCGAGAGCTGCTCATGCTTTCTTAATGGTTAAAAAAGAAACCCCATTCACATAAAGGGAGCTAGGGCTCAATCCAGATGCTTGGTTTCAGATGTTTGAGGGTAACTTCCTTGGCCTTCATCTGCTGGTCAGGTTGGTGGGTGGCTTACAGCTCCCTCTTGGTATCAGCCAGTCCCATCTGGGTGTGTGAGGAACTGAAATACTGAATTGATTCCATAGGATGGAGCTTGGCTTGATGGGCAGGAACCCAGAGCAACAGGACCTGGAGAAAGGCCTGGAAAAGGTTCATTGCCAGCTAAGTGCTGGTACGTAGAGTGGTGCTCCCTCCTGTTCTCTGCTGAGGGAAACAGGGCTTGTTAAGCATACAGGGATGCATAGAAACCATTCCACTGTTGCCTTCACAAATCCAGAGAACTCCAGGGATCTTTTAGCTACTTGGGCCAAAGAGTAAGACTTATCCTTTATCCTTATTCTTCATTTCACAGAACCATGTGGTATAACAACTCTCATGTGTGTATGAGCTAGCCATAGCAAACAGTGTCACTGAAAATCAGGCAATGCTACATCTGCCAAGGAAATCCTCAGGCTGGAATCCAATTCTTTAGATCAGAACTCCTTTAGAAGTGGCTACTGCTTATGATAAGATTCCTAATACTGATGTGCAGAAAATATCATAGTATCTTATTGTGGGCAAAGCTGTATTATTTACCTTTGATAGATCCACAGAGTATAAAAATTAAAGGGAGTCAGGAGTTAAGCAAAAGCTCAGGGAAACAAACTGGTTCTGACATACACAGGTAATGTCAACTGATAGCTTTTTGGCATTATGAATTGTTTTATAATTAGGTAATTAAAGCAAGTCTGTACAAACTTTAGCTTTCAGGAAGCTGTAAAGATACATGTAGCTGTAAAGTTATATTTAGCCATTAATTTCTTGTCAAGTCTGTCATTCTTTCTCATAAAATGTCTAATAAAGAAGCTTAAACATGCACAGTCTCACACATTTCTTCTAGAAACCGAGGTATGTAACAGTGCAGTCCTAGAATACCAAAGTACATTAGTAAAAATATGTGTAACTCTTTGTTCTTCATTCCTTTTCAAATTGGAGTTGTTATTGCAGCTTTCATCTTTTAAAGGCAGGAGAGCACTTAAGTCTCACCAGAAGCCAGTCCCACTGACTTGGCCGAAATTGTGCAAAAATGTCAAGCTTTTTAAGCAGGCTCTCTAGACTGAGAACAAAACTGCTGGTTACTGTTCCATTGCCAGAATATAAATTGTAAGACTTCCCAGGGAAAACAGATGTTATTTGAACCAGCACAGGGTCTTTCTTCTGGGTCTTGTAGATCCAAGTAGTTACTGTACACAATATACAGATAGCTCATGACAGATATGGAGGAGCTGAGGATGAATGAAGGCACAACAGCAGATTCATAGTAAAAAATAATCAGAACAAAAGCCTATAGAACAGGTTTAAATCTAGGATATCAGTTTAACTCAGTTGCACTTCGAAGTCAACGAAATTTCGCACCTTTAGCCTGAAGATTAATTTTGGTTCTGTATATCTGAATTATCAATTATCTGTCCAGTGGACCCAGGTTCTTTTAAAAATGTGCAAACTAACTTGCAAAAAACTTCTTGCATTTTTTCAGGGACTAATGGTGAAGGGCTCTTTGCACACTACTTTTAGTTTTTATTGACTGACATTTTTCACAGAATCAGGCACCACAAGTTATGTAGAACAGACAGAAATCTATCAAGAACATCATCTGTGCTGGGTATTTCCTTCTAAAATTGAATAAACTATATGGAGGAATTTATATAAAAGTAAACTGTATTAAAACCAACTGACAAATAATGGATGCAAAAAGGGCTAAACTGACTGATATGAAAATTTCCTTAGTTTTGGGTTGTGGGTTTTCTTGGGGGGTGGAGACTGCTGCTGAACAGTCCATACTGCAACAGTCAGTCCCTTTCACAAAGATGTAGGTTGCTCCAGCCACATGCTTGGTCTATTAAAAGTGCTCAGCTATCCAATACATGATTGATCACGATGTATTTGACTGCTCACAGCAGTAAAAACAGTAGAATTTCTAAGGGCATGTTCATCACTAATCTAACCTGAACTTACCCTGTTTGCACCTGCTAACACCCAAAAAAATTGTGATACAGAAAAATGAAACAAAATGGGTAGGACATAGGCAAACAGAACACTGCCAATATCGATTGCTTTGCATCTTGCTTTATACAAGCAGTTTCCCTTCACTGGGAAAATACTTCTGGCAATTAAATGAACCTTAAGGTGCTTTGGGGGCTGGCACAATTTTACTTCCTTTGTTTCTCTCATGCTTTATTTATGACCTGCCAAGTGCTTGTAAAAGAAAAGCCAGGGCTTGCTCTCCCAGCGTTTCACAAGGCTTTTTAATCATTGGAGCAAAGCTTGAACCTTACTAGCATGCTTTTCTCTAAGTTTTAGGTACAGTACCATAAAAAAAGCAAAATAAACTGAAATATTGGTACGTGAAACACTTTTCCTATGTTGTTATAAAGACATAACAAAAGTGACAAGGGGCTGTGGTCATCACCAAATCTGGATGGAGGTCTCAGTTTTCCTAGGGCATGCGTTAACCATTTGCATAAATGTATGTACAGTTATTGGAGCTTCTGATGTATAACTCTTTAAAAAAGGGCTGGTCATGTTAGTTCCACTGCAAACTCCATCAGAACTTCAGTTTCAGCTCTATACTTATTTTCTAAATTAGACAAAACAACAGTGAGTTTAAAACACTCTGCCCCATATGTGCACCTCTATTGTCTGTTAACCATCTTGTCCCTATCCCAAAGGACAGTAGGTGCTCTGCTGAGGAGCTAAAGGTTTGGTTTTAAGAAGGTTTAGATTGTCTTTTGTCAAAAGGAGATGTGAGGAGATCTGGAAAACAATGCCATTATAGGCAAGAGAAGTCATAAATTGCCTTCATGTTTATGTCTTGACTCTTCAGCTTTTAGGTAGCCAGAACTGGAATTGTTTGCCTACCAGCTTCCATCTCCCAGCAGGGAATAGATTTGCTGTAGCTGGTGGAAAGAAAAAACTTGAGGTTTATCATGTAGTTTGACACTGTTACTGGCATGCTCTGCGGAACAAGTACCAAATTCTTACAGCAAGGAATTTAAAAGTGCATTTGGAGATCCAAGCCCTTACCTGTGTCTTTGGTGACATTTCTTTTATATGTTTTGATCCACTCACCCCAAAGTGACCTGGTCTAGTGGAAGGTGTCCCTGCCCATGGCAGGGGGCTTGGAATGAGATGATATTTAAGGTCTCTTGCAACCCAAACAATTCAGTGATTCTGTGATTTTCTGTGTATGGGCCTACTGACATCCCACAGGAAGGAGGGAATCAGCCACACTGGCTTTAGCTAGCTCTGCAGAATGGTACTGAGACCCAAATGCATCACCAGCCTGGCGCCTCCTGCAACGAATTTATGGGACTCCTGAGCACGCTCATTTCCTCCTTATGAGCCATTTCTAGCACATTCTCTGTCCTAAGTGCAAAGTAAATACAGTACGTTGCTTGTGACTGTTGATTTGCATTAAGATTTTAGTACTGTGGCTGGGAGACTCCAGAAGGTTGGCCAAATCAAGGCTAGGAGTTTTTGCTGTCGATTCTCAGTATTTTATTTCTGGTTTTTATGTTCCTGCATGCAGACACAGACATAATTTTCTTTCCTCGAGCATGGGGAATGACAGTCCTGCTTTTAAATTAAAGAAACATATGGGCTCACATGCCTAATGCCACAGCTCTACAGCATAAGTATATTGCATGCAGACCAGTCCATACAGGTTTTTTTCTTCCTTTAAGGTGGCTTTATGCTGGAGGAGGACGAATGACTCCTGAAATTACCTGGAATTAGACCAATGTAGCAAATTGTGAGCTACGTAGCAAATTGCAAGCAATAACTGATTTAGTAATGACAGTTACATCTCCAAACTTTCTCTTCTAATAGGTTTGTAATGGTTTAATGCTTTGGTTTCACGCTTTTAGGCTCTCAGTGTCCAACATGAAGAAAAAATTGGGCCAATACATATGACTGACGGAATCACAAAATGGAGTTGGGATACACAAAGCTCTATTCGGGACCACAGCAGAGCACTCTACCATTGAAACTGCTATGAGCACACTAGGTCACATTTAAAGTAGAAAATAAATGTAATTGGGACCAGACTGAGGGAAAATCTCTACATCGTCCAGCAATTCTCCTGAATGTGACAGATTGCAATATATTTTTCCCATTTGCATCTCAGGAAAAGGCAGGGAATGAATTCTACTAGGCTGTTTCATCTGAGGGAGCGGAAATTCACTGTGTACACTTGGATGAAAGTTTTTACTCTCAGATTCTTTGAGAATAATGGCTTTGTAGCCAGAACTGTAACAGTTCCTTGAATAAATGAGGCCAGTCAGGCTGGAGGGACTGGAGGTGATTGGACAGCCTTGTCAAAGCACTTGGGGTGGAGGGTGCAGTGTAGCAGGGGGCAGCCACCAGAGAACCAACATCTCGAGGGGAAAGAGGCCCCTATCAGTGAGCTGTAGAGTCACACTTCAGAGATTTAATACAACAGGGAGCTCTAAGTACTTAGAATTTAAAAATTACCTTCATCTTCTGCAAGTCTTGTTCTGCATGAGTGGTGGGTTTTGGCTGGATGCTGGTAGCCTTTTTGGCCTGCTTTCATTATAAATTACTGTTCAGGAATTGTTGACTTGTCCATAAAGCAGTACAGGTTTGTTTTTTCCAAAGATCACGTGATAACTGGAATCACGTAGCAGCTGTAGTTTTCTTACTTCTGGCTAGGACACAACATTTTGACACAGCAATTTATATGAATACCTACTCTTCTCATCTTGCAACCAACAGACCTCCACACACTGCTTCTGAGCTCTCTGTCTTGTTTCAGTAATGCACAATGGTAAGATGCCAGCTTCTGTGGGTTTGTTGCACCTCATTTTATAACAGGTTCTCTTTCTCAAGATTTGGGTTGCAGGAATAGAGAGACTGCAGTAGAATAGAGCTTTGCTAAAGAAAAAAAAAACCAAACAATCTCTCCTAGCACTTGCACAGTGCTTGGAAAATGTGAGTCAGGTCAACTCTCAAGCTCAGAAACCAGAAAGCAAATAAAAGAACCTAACAATGTTGCCCAAAATAAATAACCACAGTGTGGAGGCACCTAACTGGGGGATGTGTGGAGGAGAAATTATTCCTTTTTTTTTAATCCTCAAGCTTGGCTCATCTGCCACAAACTAAACAAACAAATTGTTATTGGAGTCAGGAAGGGACAACTAATGTAAAACAGGTTGAGACATAAAGTAGTAGTCATGGTAATCTGTCACAGGTGAGTGCTCCTCAAAGAAGTGACTTGAAATGCCAAACAAACCTCCTACTGAAATCCTGGGAATCTATTTATACAACCACTGTATTTTAATCTAAGAGTCAGCCACAGCTACCATGAAAAATGCATTTAGAGGAATATAAGCACTTCAAACTGTTGCAAAATTAATTAGTAAACTTCCTTCCATGGCTTCTCTACTATGATAGTGCCTGTGCAGCCATGTGCAGTACTCAGTCACAGTAAGTCAGGCCTCCCTAAATCAGAAGCCATGAAAACTTCAAATGCTGCTTTTTTCTTTCTAAATGCCAATATTTTATGGAATACAATTCTTTTTCCTTGCAACCATTAGAATTATCAATGGCAAAGAAAACAAAAGGCTAAAGTCCTGCATAATCTTAGCTCCAACAATGGAGTTTGTGATTTTATGGGGAAAAAACCCACTCATAGTGCAAGACTAAGGATAAAAAAATGACAGCTGGTAACAAGTAAATGGGCTCATCTTCAAAATGCTTTCATACTCACGACAACTGTTTGAGCAACTTTGCCAAAATTTGTCAGGAAATGTCATATTATTTCTTTATATTTGTTCCATGGGTTAGTGCTGGCTTGTAACATTTCAGTCTCAAGACGATACATTAGGCTAAAGAAGGTGATCATATGAACACTGAGCAAACTGTTAAGTAGCTGTCAGAATGACTGGCTCAAACCAACAAAAGATTAACACTCCTAACTTAGACCAAATGGGTCGACCTAATAGAGACACAAATATGTGCCCTGAAAATAACTGAGTGGGGGCTATTTCCGGAGGGCTTGAGGAACATTATGACAGTGAGGTTTTTTTTACAGTTCAGCCAGCCTTAATCATCACCTCGCATTTCTCACTTCAGATTACAACTGTCTAAAAAATTACTTCTGTCCAAAGTGCTGGAACCTGGAAAACAATGTGGTGGGTTGACCCTGGCTGGATGCCAGTTGCCCACCAAGACTGCTTGAATACTCCATTCCTCAGCTGGAAAGGGAAGAAAAAGATATAACGAAAGGCTCATGGGTTGAGAGAAGGAGAGGGAGAGATCACTCATCAGTTACCATCATGGGCAGAACAGACCTGCCTTGGAGACATTTGTTTAGTTTATTGTCAATCAAATCAGAGTAGGATAATGAGAAATAAAAATTAAATCTTAACATGCCTTAAACTGCCCACACACACTCACACCCCCCTTTCTGGGCTTGACTTTACTCCCAATTTTCTCTGCCTCCTCTCTCCCAGTAGCGCAGAGGGATGGGAATGGGGATTGAGGTCAGATAATCAAACTTTGACTCATCCGCTTACTCCTCAGAGAGAAGCCTCCTCTCATTCTTCCCCTTCTCCAGCATGGAATCCCTCCCATGGCAGACAGTCCTCCACCAACTTCACTAGTATGGGTCCTTCCCATGGGCTGCAGCACTTCATGAGCTGCTGCAGCATGGGTCTCTCCCAGGGTCACAAGTCCTTCCAGGAAACCTGCCCCAGTGTGGGCTCCTCTCTCCATGGGACCACAGGTCCTGCTAGGAGCCTGCTCCAGTGCGGGCTTCCCATGGGGTCACAGCCTCCTTGGGGCATCCACCTGCTCTGGCTTGTGTCTCCTCCATGGGCTGCAGGTGGATCTCTGCATCCCTCCATGGTCCTCCATGGGCTGCAGGGGCACAGCTGCTTCACCATGGGCTGCCCCACGGGCTGCAGAGGAATCCCAGCTCCAGTGCCCAGAGCACCTCCTGCCCCTCCTTTGGCACTGACCTCGGTGTCTGCAAAGCTGCTTCTCTCACATGTTCTCTCACTCCCATCTCCCAACTGAACTTGCTGGTTTGGCTCTTTTTCTCTTTCTAAAACACATTACCCCAGAGGTGTCACCATTGCTGATGGGCTTGGCCTTGCCCAGTGGTGGGTCCATCCTGGAGCCAGCTGGCATTGGCTCAGTTGGACAAAGGGAAGCTTCTGGTATCTTCCCATAGAAGCCACCTCTATAGCCCCCCGCTACCAAAAACTTGCCACACAAACCTAATACAGCCCTTACTTTGTGAGGAGTACTCTCTGCTCAGGCCCGCATTGATTTGATCAGAACTCGATGAAAAGTGCAACTTCACATTTCTTTATTAGATGTGAAGCTGTAACAACAGTCCTAGAGGCTTTTTTGAATCGTCATGACCTGTGCTGTTTGGGTATAAGAACAAAGCCCATTTATTTGATGCCTGAACAGTCTTAACAGAGCTAAATATCTAAGAAAACCTTTATTTAGATTTAATTGCAGCAGAATCTAATTAACAGTTGTATATTAAAGACTTGAAAGTCTCTGATCTCTTAGAAAATCACCAATACTGCCAAAACTGCAAACTCATAAAAACAAGAAGACTGATTTACATTGAGAGATCTTTGCACTAAAGTAGTTTATGAAATTTCTTCGAAAGGAAAATAATAGCTGTAATGAAAAACTAGCAGAAACACAGAAGTGATTAGAGGGCCAAACCTCTGTGAAAGCATGAAGTATTGGAAGAACTAGCAATGAAGAGACTTGCCAAGTGTAAGCAGCAGGGTAAGTACTTCAGTATCAGTTTGATACTGTGAAGTTTCAGGTATCTTCATGCTATCATAAGGAGGAATCTAGGAAACATATTTATATTTTAACTACAGAGTTCTAAAGGCAAAACTGTGCCCCTAGCATGGGTGGGTACAGCCCTGCTCTGCCTGGCTGCCAAGTGATGAGGGAAGCCTGTGGGCTCCAGGTAATGTGAAGCTGTAGCTTATTTTTCACATTTCCCTGCAGCAGTACAGACACTCTTCGGTTCACTTTATCTGATGTGAAGAAAGGAAAAAAGAAGTTGCAATACTCCACTGAAGAGGAGAGGAGAAAGAGCCAAGGTCACCTAAAATTATCATAGAGTCACAGAAACATTTAGGTTGGAAAACTCCTCTAATTTAATCCAAACTTTCACCAAAGATCACCATGCCAACTAAACCATAGCACTAAGTGCCAATCATTTCTTGAACATTTCAAGGGATGATGACTCTACTACTTTCAAAGATGGCAATTCTACCACTTCCCTGGGCTGTCTGATCCAGTGCTTAAACCACTCTATCAGTGAAGAAAATCCTCCTGATGTCCAGCCTGAATCTCCCTGGTTATGACTCTCTTGTCCTGTTGCTGATTGCCCCAGAGAAGAGACCAAGCCCCACCTGGCTACAGCCTCCTTTCAGGCAGTTGTAGAGAGTGATAAGGTCTCCCCTGAGCCTCCTTTTCTCCAGGTTAAACAATGCCCATTTCCACAGCTGATCCCCATAGGACTCGTGTTCCAGACCCTTCCCCAGCTCTGTTGTCCTTCTCTGGAAACACTCCAGCATCTCAATGTCTTTCTTGTAGTGAAGAGCCCAAAACTGGACACAGTTCAGTGCAGCCCTGTTAGTGCCCAGTACAGGGGGATGATCACTGCCCTGGTCCTGCTGGCCACACCATTGCTGACACAAGCCAGGATGCCATTGGCCTTCTTGGCCACCTGGGTATACAGTGATTTGTGCTCTGTTGGCTCTCAATCAGCACCCCCAGGTCCTTTTCCACTGGGCTGCTTCCCAGCCACTCTTTCCCAAGCCTGTAGCACTGCCTGAGGTTGTCATGACCCAGGTGCAGGACCCAGCACTTGGCCTTGTTGAACCTCACACAGGTGGGCTCAGCCCATCCATCCAGCCTGTCCAGATCCCTGTGCAGAGCTTTCCTGCCCTCCAGCAGATCAACACTCCTAACCAGCTTGCAGTTCTCCACCAGCTTACTAAGGCTGCACTCAATCGTCTCCTCCAGGTCATCAGTAAAGATATTAAACAGAATGATTTTGTATCTCTCCTCCCTTCAAAATCCTTGGCTTCTGATTCTCCTATCAGAAGAAAATGCAGGTTTAGAAATAAAAACAACAAAAATAAATTCATGTGACTTTGCTTTTGTTTATCATATTTTTGTTCTTACTGCTCCACTGTAGATGACTAATTTCCCCTTGAGTCCTCAGGGGGGCCTGACAGTACAGCATGACCCCTAGCTGTTTCAGGAACAGCTCTTCACTTTGCCAGGAGAAATTTTCCTGGATGCAGAATGTGCAGCCCATGAGCAGTCTCCATACTGTGTCTTAGATGCAGCTACTGACCACACATAGAGCATGGAAATAAGGCCCACAGCTACCTTTTATCAGGTAAAATGATTCAAGAATAGGATGAAGACCTGTAACTTCTCATCTTCTGTCCCATAAGCTCTTCAGGTTTGGAGAGGACATCTGACCATGACTGTTGTACGAGAAAGAGAAGCCCTGCATTCGTCTACTTACCTGCATGAGTTCCCTCTCGTCTTGCAACACGTAACATCTGCCCTGGTCCCACCACCCTGCTCTTGGGCTTGTAGATCCCCTCCAAGGAAGGCCACAGCCACACAAGGAGAAAATATAGTGACCAAAGCAGTAGCAGGCAAATATTCAATGCAACTCTGACAAAGTCAAACAGTTGTTTTATATTTGATCCCAGAAATTTTTTGGTGAGCAGTGTGATACAGCCATACTCTGACACTGCAGAAATGGAGAAGTCAGAAGTACCTACACGTTAATTAGATCATGAAAATTGCAAACTTAGTTTTTTCCCTTCTGCATGGAGCTCTGATATGTTTTCTATAGTTTTTCTCTGAATTTCTTCTTTTTCTTTACTTTTTTTTTGTCCCAGAGCAACTGGGAATATTAGCCCTCCAGAAACAAGTTTTGCAGGAAAATCTAATTACATACACTGTATTTCAACTCAGAGCACATTTTACTGCGTACTTTGAAAACAAAGCTACTAGTTATGGTGCTATAATGGTATTACTGATGTTATAATAGGGATTTTGTGTCTGACCTGACTCCTATCTCACCACTCTATCAGACTGGTTGACTTTTGCGAAGTCTGATTAAGCATTAACTCAAAACATAAATCCCAAGGAATTTTCCCAGTCACATCGACATTTACTAGTTTTCTGCCATGCACAAAAACACCATTCTGCAAAATCTCATGCTGTTGCTTTAAAGAATGATTGCAAAACACTCTTGGAGCCATGGTAAATACAGACTTTTACATGGAGACACCTGATTTATTCCAGCTTCATAATTTCTTGTCTATCGCTATTTCCTGCACTTTCCTAATCAAACCACCTATTGTTTCAGATAAATGGTGAAAACTACTATCTGTTTAAAGTTTACAGTCCAAAGAGGACATAGGAACAAGATGATCATTCAAAGTGTATTCTCCAAACAGATAACTAAATTCAATATGGTCGGTTGGACAGAGAAGCAGCTGAAGCACCTTGGTAGCCTGCATTCCTAGCAGGAAGAAAGCTTTTTAAATCTAGGTTCTTCTCACAGTTAGAAACACACCCTTAGGAAACAGCAAACAGATTCTCCCAAATATGGGGAACTGCACAGTTTCCAAATAAGGAATTCTCCACTGAGTCTTAAACAAAGGAAATAATCTGTTTTTCTGACTCTAAGTCAAATGAATCATTTTTCCCCAGAAGAGACTTAAGTATACTTTCCTAGATGAACACATTCACTTCAGCATTTTGAAGGACCTGCGCTTACAGTTTTGTTTTTGCAAAAGGACATAGAAGAAAAGTCTCAAGTCCCAGTAGGCAGACTTGCTTCTCTAGCTTCTTTGTATTGTCTGCCCCAATTGTTTTGGGAGAACCCGTTTGTCTGCAGCGACAAGCTGAAAAGCACTTCCTTTAAAAAACAGACTGTCTGAAGTTTGTAGAGAGTATGTTCACATGACAAATATTTGCTACTGCTCCCAGAACAAAGGGACCAAACCCAGATGTGTACGACTCATTTAGGAAAGGGGAAAAAAGTCTTAACCACTGTCTAATCTGCTTTTGCTGTTTTAGCCTTTTGCTGAGTAACAGGCTTCAGGAACCACTTACAACCCAGGTCAAAGATTGTTACACTCACATGAATGTGAAAAACTGCCTTAGAGCCCATAGCTGATGTGCCCTTGCATTCCAATTCCAGCAAATACACCTCTACCTCTATGTTTCTTGTAGTGCCAGCGTGTGAGCACCTGGACAGAGCTGACCATGTCAGCTGTGTGCAAATATACAGTTCCCACCTGGAGTTAGGCTTTTTCTCCTATACAAGTGCTTCGTATCAAGTTCTTACTTACAGCTTTCTAAGAGCTGTTTTAGCCCACAGGCAGACCTCTCAATTACTATTGCAAGATCTCCCAATAAAATCAGGACCAAATTCCAATAGCAATTTTTTCCCTTGGAGAAGTTGGTAAGCAATCAGGTTTACTGAGAGTATGGCCTCTGACCAGCCTACAGCCTAAACATCCTCCTGATACCCTCGCAGGCAGAGTGGCTTCTAGCTGCTCCAGCCCACTCAGTCCTTGGAAGGTGCCAGCAGCCTCCTAGTGATGCTTCCTCTGAGTTGCCTTCCATAACAGATAGTGTTAGGCCCTATAAAGAAGGCGACACAGCTGGAATTTCCAGGCATGTCATCTGATGCTCACTTTCCATTTCTAAACTTGAGGGCTAGGCCTCAGTTCAGAGCATTTTTCAGCTCCAGCAGAGACTGGAGTGCCTCAGACATTTTTTTTCTGGTAACAACAGCACAAACAAATAACAATGTGAAAGGAACAGTGGAAGGAGTAAAAAGGTTGTTTTTCACTTTAAGGAAATAATGCCCTCATTCCATAAGGTTTCCTCTTCTACTTGGAGAGAGGAGAAAGGTGGAGAGGTAAAAGAGGAGATTGACACTTCTCTGTTTCACTTCTCTACAACACAATGGAGAGAGAGTTGTGTTCCACATCTGGTCTCAAAGTGAGTGTTGGACAAAGCCCACCCCAACCACTGCTGCACAGTTACACTCTCTCAATAACTCTCGCTCAGCTGTGCTTATCCCTGGGAAGGCGCTCTCTTGCCAGGATGTTCTTGCCTCCTCCCACCCACTCACCCACCCGAGTTTCCCTGGCAGCTGTGTCTTAGCCTTGCTCCAGCCCTTAGGATGTCTCCACCTACCTCTTCCTGCCATGAAAACCTTTTAGATTTATACCAGATCTTCTCACTTGGATAACAAGACACCAAATGCTGAGCTGTATCCTCTCTCAAAGGCAGAGATGGGGGATGGGATGCAGAAGTGGCTTAACATACCAAGGCAGGTCTTTTTGTGCTTGGGTTCTAGGGGATCAGCACACATCAAGAACTGAATCCGTTTCACCAGCCCTTAAATTCCTTTGATTCATTCCAGCAGCCCCAATAGTATGTAAGAGTCACCACAGCGAACACTCCCTGCACAACAGCTACTGGTGTGGGACTGTTTGTGACGGTGCTATACAGCACTCAATTTTTCTTTTTTTTCTGCTCCCATTGTGAGCCTTCACAATCCTTCAGCTGCTGTGGCCTGGCCTTGATGTGATCCTGAGTCACTCACAGGGCCCTGTGCTGTTCCCTTGTGGAGAGCATGAGGACAAACACACAGCTCTACTTTAACCAGGTGAGGAGGTTGCAAAGGCTTGTAAGACGGAAAGAAGCCGGGGGAAGGAGCAGGAAGAGGTGAGCTGTGTAGCTGTGTGGAGATCAGGAAAGGAGCTGCAAAGGGCTGCAGTCCTTTGGGACGGGATGCTGCACAGGAAGCTCAGCAAGGAAGAAGAGTGTGCTTCAGACCCCTTGACATCCTTTCTTGTGAAAAAGGAGGGAAATAGTTCAAAGCATCGTTACTCAGGAGGTGACTTGTTCTATTTGCTGTATTCCAAGTTATTAAAAATGGAAATACAAAAAACAAAATCAATTTTCCAGACTCAATCCCATCAGCGACTGAAAGGAAACAACTATTTTCACATTCTATTTCTAGCAGGTATGTCATTTAATGTTGCAACACTGTAACGTTTGGGCTGTAAATGCTTCAGGGAACTTGAAAGAAAACTATTTCCATTGGATTTTAAATCACAGAAAACTTTCTATTACTATGAATTTCTTGCATGGTACAAAAATGAGCTTTGATGTTTTTAAATTTAGCTCTTCTTCATTTACTTCATAATATTATAGCAGGAAAGGGTTCATAAATATTGAGTATTACACCACAAATAATGTCAAAACAATGAATGTTGAGATCCCTAAAGAGAAAAACTGTAGCTTTATGACAGTAGGCAGCATGGACAGAAGAGAGAGACAAAGAAAGAAGGTAATTTATTAAAAGCTGAATATTATACAGAAGCAAATATATGGTTATGTTTCTAATAATGTAGCTCTCAGAATCCTTTTGAATCCCTTAAGACTTGTGTGTGGAATACAATATATGCCAGAGGCCCAAACCAAAGAACGCATACAAATACTTCAAGGAATTAATTATAAATACTGTAAGATTCCTGTGTGTAGTGTAAATTATTGTTACTGCAATTTCAAGGCTCTTTATGCCTGAGATGAATAAAAGCAAGTTTGCTATGTTTCCAGAATACAGGAATATAGCTGTGAAATGAACGACGTCCACCAAAATAAAGGGCCTGTGGGAATTCGGAGATTCTGCTCTATGCCATAATAAATTAAGCCTTTTTCTCCTTACTTTTACAGACTTTCTTATACTAAGAAAATCTCATTGCTGACCAAAAGCCATGCAGGTTTTTTTCCCCAGAAGAGACCAATGATGATACATTTCCTATCCGCCCCACATTTCTATCTCTTGTTTCCTGGAGAGTATTTGTCCCCACCACACCAGCCTAATTGTCATCATAAAACTATGCCCTGTTCAGTTTCTGCAAGAAAAAACAAGATCCAAATCCAGGAAAGGGCTCATGGCTGTGAACCCACTAAGGAGACTTCCTCCAGTCCAGAGTTAGTTAAGTAAGATCCTGAGCCTCAAAGATTTAGATGTCTAACTTGTATTTAAAGGTACCTAATTACCTTTAAGAATCTGAGCCTAAGCCCCTTAGCCCCTCGGGGTTAACTTGTGGCTCTCTCCTTAGCATTTCCTACAGCTATTTCAGAGAGATCCCTGTTCAGTTTGCTGACATTAGGCATTTCAGGAGGGAACAGGTCTCATTTCAAATCTGTGGTTGCTATTAGTTAAAAGCTAAGATGATTCAAAGGAGCGCTGGCATCTTTTAAATCACCAGTGTGAATTTACCTTCTCATTTCCACTGTCTTTGCACACACCTGAAACCCATCTACTGTCCCTTCTTCTTGTGCTTTCCACCTATTATATGCTTCAATCCAACAACTTCTTCCACGAGCCCGACATAACATGCTGCTTTCCTCTAAGAAGCAGCAGGCTTTTTCTTCCCTCTCCTCCTTTGCAACATCCTTGCTTTGGAATCCCTCCAGTAAGCTCCTTAAGCACATGGAATCACAAGTACTTAGCACAGAAGAGAATTACATAAATAATAATAATAACAATTAATAGCCTATAAATGGAACCTTAAGGGGCTTCTAATCTTCATGTGTGCTTGGAAAGCAACTCTCTGAAACTACTTAATTTGGGTGAGAGTTCTTAGCAGCAATATAATAATCAAAATATCAAACAAGTCTGTACAGTTACATAGCCAAGTAGGCTTCTGCAAAAGGCAATATCTGTATATAGTTTGGCTGTGGCAGAGCATTGCCCATCCCAGATTCCTGAAGTTGACTTTTAAACAAAGTTTGCAGGGAATGTGTAGGATGTGTTACTCTTCTGCACTACTCACTTGAAACTGGATGCCAGGTTGGAGGAGTGAATCATTTGGAAGCAATGGATTTCCTTGAGTTTCCTAGAATAAGACATGACATAATGCATGCAGTTGCACAGCACTAGCAGTACACTGTTGATGCCTATTTTTCAATGCTCTTGATTTTTTTAAAGTTAAATGATGTCATACAGAATTTCAATAACCCTGGTGGTTTTTAAAAAATTTTTGTTCTCCATTTTCATGGTAGATTTCAGTATCAAAGTTGTGAACAAAATGAAAAGAATTAACTGTGCTGCTGTGGCTTCTGGTCTTTCTTGTGACTGAAATGTTGCTTATGTGTAGAAAAATGGAGATATCCTTGAATGAATACTGACTTTGGTTTCAGACCAATTTGACTACAATGTCATCCCCCCACTGATCAACAGTGAGATCTTCAAGGAGATACTAATCGCTGAGTTTTCCATGAAATATGTTATTTTAGTAAAATCTGGAATGGTTGAGAGTGAAGAATTGAACTGCACTCTGGAAAGAGCTATCTGGAAACACATGTTCTCAGTGGCTCAGACAGGCCACAGACCCTTTCCCTGGCACGGCAGGTGCTTGTGTGCTGGCCACGACTTTCCACTTCTGCTCCTGAGAAGCCACCAGCGTGCTTTCCACAGGGACATAGAAATGTTCTGGGGAAAACCAGCCTCCCCCTGGAAAAAACAAGCTAGTCCACACGCGATGGAGAAAACTGCTGGTTTGGAAAGGGCTGCACTGGGGAGCTCAGCCCCTCTGAGCCATTCCCTGAGCTTGAGTATCCTCTGGGGTGAAAAACAAAGGTTTGCCCCTGTCACCGCTCCGTTTCCCCTAAATTTTCCCTCCCGGCTCGCCGGAGAGGCCTCCCGGGGGATGTCAGGGCCGGGCCCGGCAGCGGGAGGGAGGCGCCGGAGCCGCCTCAGCGGCGCTGCCGCCATGGGAACGCGATCCCGCCCGGCGGCGGCCCGGGCCCGGGCACGGCATTCCCGGCCCGGCCTGGGGCTGGAGAGCCCGGGAGAACTCAGCCCCGAACTGAGAGAAAGCAGCGCCACGCAGTGCTGGGGTGTCTGCGGGGTTATGCTGTTGTTTTGTTTTGTCTGGTTTTTTTTCGGGGGGGTGGGGAGGGAAGAAACGGTCCAAATGTAGTCAGCATTTAGTCACCATTTGTTGTATTTATTTAATTTTAATAACATACGAAAGTGGCAGCGGGCCGAGCTGGTGGTTGGTTTTTTCCCCTGGGTGAAAGGGGAGGGATTGAGCGGGGTGAGGCAGTGCTGAGGGCAGCGGGCTGAGGTGACGGGCCTGGATAGAGGATGCGGGGGGAGAGGGAAGGGGCGGCTGGAAAGGGCGGCTGGGAGGGAGCCGATGGTGCCGATGGAGCAGGCAGATGGTGCCGCAAGGCTCCTCCTTCAGTGTCTGCAAAGACCGGAGTGTGGGGGCTGCAGCTGCGTGGAGGGACCTGGTGTGCGTGGGGAGGCAGACACAGACGCCGGAATGTAAAGACACGGTTTCTGAGCAAGACAAAGATACCCAGTGGGTTGAAGGGGAGGGATCTAAAGTGTGCCTGGGAAGTATAAAGGCGGCAAGACTACTCTTCATCAGTCCCTCCCGAACTTGGAGGAGGGCCCATTACCCCTCAGGGGCCGACTGACCACAGCCCGTGTGGCCCCGGGACAGCTGCTGCACAGACCTCTGCCTCCATCCCTCTAATCCTGCCCACAACCAGGGCAAGGGAGCAGAGCGGTGGAGGGCTCATCACTGCTGCAAAGTCAGGGGGAGTGGGATGTCCTCTGCTGATGGACCGGCTGGGCTGGAAACGTGAAGCTGCACCCATAATTTGCTATTCCTCTACTGTCAACAAATAACAGTGAGAAATCATCAAGCCCTTGCACTGCTCATCTGTGTAAAAGATGGCAATTTGCCACTGACAGAGGTTAATCCTCCAGCTCAAATGGCAGAAGGCCATGTTGTGGAGTTAGAGCATTCATCAAGCCTGCTAATGATCTTGTGGTGACATACATGAATTCAGATGATGAGCATCCTCTCTTTGCTTTAAATACAACCTGAAAGATTATGCTGCAGGCCTTGTTCTTAATTTATCCTCCTCCCGCCTATATTCAGCATGTTGCAGGTTTCAATGGTGGATTTTGTGTTGTTTTCCACAGGATGCCTCTGTTCCTCAGGGCTTGAGGTGGATGGTGCTCTGGGGATGAATTGTAGCTGGACACTGAAGAGGGATGTTGTCTGGGTGGCTCCTGTTCTTGTTTTACAAGAACTGGAGCATGTACAGTAAGTGATGTGGAGGAGGTATGATGGAGATGGTCTCAGGGGTGGTCTCAGGAGCAAGGTAGTCAAATGCCACTTAGCAGAACTGGAATCTCTTTTTGTCTGCATGACAGAGCTGCTTACACAACTCTGGGCAGCAGCTTAAACTCCAGCTTGCTGGCCACTGCAGGTATGTGCCCCATTCTCAGATATCCAACCTGCTCTGTCACAGCTACAGCTGAGATCACCACACTTCTAGTCCCAATAAAGTGAGTGCAAAAAAAATGCTAAATACTTTGAAATAGTAAGCAAAACAAAAGTTGGAGATGTCTCAGACTGAGAATCCGAAGTACCATGTCCCTTAATGTTCTTTATCAGCCACAAGGTTTAGTTAAATGAAGATTTTCTGTAGTATCAAAGCTAGATTCTGTTCCTTCATGTCATATCTGCCCTCATGCTGTTCCCTGCTCTGTGTGACAGCTCCCAACTCCACAAATGCACTAGTGAAACTGTCTGTGGGCTTGCAGTGCCGATGATTTACAGGCCAGCCTTGTAAATGATTGTGTCAGTGCTACTACGGAGGCAGTGAGCTGTGCTGCCAGAGTGGGAAGCTGGAGACAGGAATGCAGAGAGAGGGAATGTCTTCATCTGCTTTTGCCATGGCAGGAAATTTTCCTGTAACAACACTGTCAATCCATCATCACTCAAGTAGTAACACTGGCATGAAAACTCGCCCCTCTGCTCCTGAAGGTGTCTAACAGCATCTACTTTAGTTTTGGTGAGTGACTGTGCCCTCTGAGCCCCTGAGGAAAACCAATGAATAATCCTCTGTGCAGAACATAGTTGGGGCAACTTTTGGCTTATGAAGACGCACAAACACAGGCAGAACAGAAGAGAAATCAAATTACTGAGCAGGAACTCACCAAGTGGTCACTGGCTGTTCTGCTCACCAGTGATGCTAAAATCCCACAGGAAAAAAAAGCACCTTAGAACATCACATGTAATTACAGACTGCATCCTCACATAGTTGTGCAAGAGGCACAGTTCTAAACCAGCATTTGACTAAAATAGTAATATCCTTTGAGATATTCTGTTTATCCAAAAATACCTCTCTTCCCATTTAGACCTGGTCAGGGTGGCTGTTTTTCCATTTCAACCTGCCTGACTGAGGCACCTGAGGGGGTGCTGCAGGCTGTGAGCAGCATCCTGGAGCCTGAGGAGTGACAGTGAGTTGATTTGGCATTCCAAGTCCTACCTGTTGCTGGGGCAACCCATCCCAGCCCATCGCTTCAGCCAGCCCCAGCTGCTGCCTTCATTTCCTTCCCCTGAGCTGCGCGGGTGGATAGAGGCAGGCTCTGGGATACATTATTGATTTGCTGGGGGACACTCTTGCCGGAGGGCAGTGGGAGAGCAGGGCAGCTGGGCCCCATGAAAGGATGGCTTGCCCAGCCAGAGATCAATATGCTTCAGCAAACCAGGGAGCAGGCGCTGGCAAAGCCAGAAGTTTCCTTTGTTCTGTTTGCCTTGTGGAAAAAATAGACAAGCAAATAGGCTTAAGGGTTCTGGATATAGAGAAGGGAATCACCTCCTTATTTACAGAGTAGCACAACCCATCCAGCAGTGACAGTTTTAAACCAGACTGTTTTAAGTTTGTGTATAGCTGAGAAAATGGTGACTAGTAAGGGTGGGGAATCTAGAGAGTTTAGTGCATGTCTGTTGGGTTCCTTTTGGTTTGAAATAAGAGCAGCTTCAGGGACAAGAGACCAAGTTCCCAAGTCAGTATTTTGTGGTTTTACAATCACACTTTCAAAAATGTTTTCTCATTCCTGTTGCTGTGTGGAAGATCCACCAAAATAGCTCTGAAGATTGCCAACAACACCAGGCAAGAGAATAAAATACTACTAATAGCATCTGTTTTGAAGTTTGTGTGACATACAATACCAGGAGACAAATAGATTTGAAATGCAAGTGTGTTTTCTATTGTTTTTAATTTGACAGTGACTCCTTAAGAATATAACATTGCCTCCAGAGTTTATTTTACAGTTCCCAGTAAATAAGAGTTAGGCTGCCAGGGGTGGTTAGTTTGTTTGGGTTTTTTTCTTTCTTTTTCTTTTTTTTCCAGTTGCTCCTAAAATCATGGTCTAAAACTCCTAAAATGCAGATTGAACTGCTTCATGGTTTTGGAAGGACTGGGTCATTGTGTCCCCACAGCACCCCTTACTCTGCTTCACTGTTGCACAGTTGCCTGTAAGTCTATATTCAAATGAATAGTTTTCATAACTACTTTGTTCTCTTCTGAAGAGCACTTCCCTTTTTTTATTTTAATAACTACAATACAAAAATAATGAGCTAAACAGGGCACAAGTGGTGACTGATGAGTTCATGCTGACAGCATGCTTCTTGGGATGGCTTTCGTCCATGCAGCCCATACTTCTCAGTCAGTGCCCAGACACAAGCCAGAAACTGCTCCCGGGAGACATCATGGAGACTTGTTTTAGGAGACAAGGAAAATGCAGCCACGTGGACACGAGCTGGGCAGTTTCACTGGCCTTTAAAGTCAGAGGACAGGCACTAAGGAAGAGCTGCCACAAATTCCTGCTGCATAAAGTACTTAGTTGTCCTGTGTAATGATCCTGGTCCTCTGCAGAATCTGCTAGGAGGGTCTCAAGCTCATGGAACATGTAGGATGCATGGAGCTGCTTGCCTTGGTTCTTTATAGAGTATATAGTGATTTAAGTTAAAAAACGCAGATTTCAGCTGCGCCAGGTATAGCTGAGTAGTCTACTTTTTATCAAAAAATACATGTTTTCTCTAGGATGTGAAATACAAGCTACAAGGTAAAGGGGGAAAGAAGATGGATAAAATTTGTGTTTTCTCTTACTACAAGTCTATAACCTCTGGCAGTGAGTGTCATGTCAGCTGGGTGCTTTCATGCCTCAGACGTTACTGCTAAGCCTGCCAGCATTTCTCTGTGAGAGACCAATTGGAAGGAGAAGGGAGATGTCAGGAACCTGTCTCCTTCAGCATGTCACTTCAGCTATTCAGCCACTAAACTTAGGAATTTAGCTGTAAAACAACAAAATAAATTCCAGCTTCCCTTCCTCTCCCTCCCCAAGCCCCCTGGTTTCTCCCTAAATAATGTCTGTGGTCACCCGTTTAGGTTATTTGCAAAGTTTCCACTTACCACAGTAATTTCATAGGAATGACTGTGTTCCTTAGTGCTTTATGATAATAAGAACAGAAATAGGGAATGGAAAAAAAGACCAGAGGAGAGTAGAGGCCTCACCTAGAACTGGCCTTTTACTAAGTAGCCTGAGCAGAGAATCAGGGAAAAGGCAGGCAGTACTTCATCATGAGCTATCACATCACTTAAGACTGAAAGCAATTACTGACATTTTTGCAGGGCTAAAATCACATTTAGGGTTGAGGGTTTTTTTTAGTCAATAAGTCTGCCTGTACAGTTAACTTCAAGACATTTAGTTAGTCTGATTCATGGGTTGTCACATCTGAAAACCATAAAGTCCAGTTGAATTTGGAAACAGAACATGAGGATGATGTGCACCTTAAAACTGCCTTCCTTAAAAACAAGACAGCGAATGCAAACTCTCATTTCTAAAATAGTCATGCTTTAAAATCCCTGAGGTTTTGCTCCTCTCTCCTCCTATTAGGCTGTATGAATATCTGGGGTCTTTAAATCACAGAGTTTCCCTGGATGATGTGAATCTTCATCAGAGCAGTAGTGTCCTTACACCCTGCAATAGCTGTCTGTAGAAGAGCGAGTTGGCTGTGCAGTTGAGAAGCCTTTAAAATCAAGTAACAAGCTCACCTGCTACATACTTAAGACAGGTCTTTTTTAAGGCAGGGAAAACACAAATATTAAGGAAAAGGTAATATGCATGAAGTATTGTGTGTAGCTGGGGCACCACAGCATAAGGAAGATACAAAGCTGTTCCAGAGCATCCAGAGGAGAGCTATGATGATGGTGAAGGGCCTTGACGGGAAGCCATCAGTGACTGAGGACACTTGGCCTATTCAGCCTGGAGAAGAGGAGACTGAAGGGAGACCTCATTGCAGTATAGAGCTTCATTGTGAGGCGAAGAGAAGGGACAGGCACTGATCTCTGGTCTGTGGTGACCAGGGGCAGGACCCAAGGGAATGGCCTGAAGCTGTGTCAAGGGAGGTTTAGGTTGGCTATTAGGAAAAGATTCTTCCCCCAGAGGGTGGTTGGGCACTGGAACAGGCTCCCCAGGGAAGTGGTCACAGCACCAAGAGTTCTAGAAGTGTTTGGACAATGCTGTCAGGTACATGGTGTCACTCTTGGGGGTGTTTTGTGCCTGTGAGTCCCTTCCAAATCAGGATACTCTATGACTCTATGCAAACACTAGTGAAGGAGAGCTGTTTCTAGCACAAAGTTGGATGTGTGTGAAATCAGGATGTAGTAATCCAGATTTGCACAGATAATGTGCTGAATTCACATACACCTTTTTCTTAGGAGTTTCAGATTGCCAAAGGTGCCTCTTGGATTTAGGTATTCAATTTGCAGTGGTACCAGGGTGCTTAAAAGCAGTAATTAGGGGTACAGATTTACTGTTAAGGCACAAAAAGAAGAGCAAAGAGACTGAGTAATAATTCTATGGCTCAAAGCAATGCCAGCGTGTGGTCCCAGGTCCATGAAGCAGCCATAGCTGTGTACCATTTCAACAAGAATATGTAATGCCTCATCCCTGGGAGTGCTCAAGGCCAGTTTGGATGGGGTGTTGAGCAATCTGGTCTAGTGGGAGTGTCCCTGCACAGCAGTGGGGTTGCAATTAAATAGTCTTTAAGGTCCCTTCCAACCCAAACCATTCTATGATTCTTGAACAACTCCAACCACTGTGCTTTTGTAAATTGGCTTTTAAAGGTGCTAGGCTTTCCTTATCACCATGGAGGAGGAAAAGCACCCTGAAATATTTGTTGATCCTATGCTTTATCTTACAAAAAGGGCTATCCTTGGTTTGACCCAAAGAAACTTTCAGTGCTTCAGAAATGAGTTGTCAGTGCTTTTGCATTGCTCTTAAGTGGAATGCTTTCCGTGTCTGGCCTTATAAGTGTCAAAAGCCTCCAGCCGAAAGTCTACAGCCACATAACTCTCTGTTCCCCTTTTTATTTCAGTCTTTGCTCAGAACCTCAGAGTACAGAAATATGGTTAAATTTCCCCAAGCAATTCTAGTAATCAAATATCAAAACAGTAGAAAAATCTGTCTATGAAGTTAAAGAATATCCTATGAAAAATTCGAGTGGATTTTTGAATAGCATAATTTTAAAGCTAATCAGTAACTAGAAATGCACTTCATCTTTGTAACTTCACATGAAAACCACTTCTAAAAGAAAACACCCGTTTCTCCTTTTTCTTAGTTCCTAGGGTACTTGCAACAGCTTGTATTTTGTGTGGTGAAATTAGTGTATTAGGCACTGAATTGAAAGAAACTAAATGATACTTGTGCTTTGTTTATCTTGTTTATTTGCTGACTTCTTGCCTGTCAGACCTGAGTCGATTCCTTCTGTCCTTTACAGAAGTAACACTCCTTTACACTGTGGGGCCGAGCCACCAACCCCTTGCAACAGCCCACATTTTAGACAGTAGCAACCTCTCCCATCCCTCTTTTAAATGGCCAGTGCACAGAACTTGTTAAACTCTTTCTGTGGAATCTTATGACATGTGAAAGGGAGTGGCACAGACAGAAGGCCTGAACGTGGTAAAGGGATGAACTACAGTGCACAGCGGTGTAGCCAACATGGATAGAAGATGGCTAAGGATGGTACAGAATGGTACAGAAAGAAAAGAAACAAATCAACAGAAGACAATTTTAAGACTCTTCCAGCAAAGCACTTGTGTGCCTATTTTATGGTGATGGATTTTGTGGCAGTGCTTTACAGATTTTGTCAGCCAGACCCTTAAAAAATCTTGGCTTCCACCTTACTCACTGACATTGCCATCTAAGCCAAAGATTTTGCTCTTGTTCCCTCCTTCACCTGCACCCCATTGGAAAATTCCTTCTCTCTCTCCGTTTTACTCCACACAAGGTGTTGGTTAGCTGTCCACTGCTTTCCAGCCCTTTACCCTTCTGGGTCTGATCATATCTCTCAGATAGTTTTAAGATATTTTAGAAACTACTACATTAGAATGCCTCCAGTTTTGAAGCCTCTCTTCTTACATTTCCCCCAACTGTACATTGGAAGATCAAGGAAGCAGAAATTGTTTCCAGCTTAAAACATCTCCACTGCATCTAAGCACAGCTCTTGATGAGCACAGACTATCTTATCATTTGTCTGTCCTTTCCCTGTCGCTGCTGTCACTACAAGCCCATTTTTCAATTTTCTAGCTCATCTTGTACCAAAAGCGGGATCCAGCTATTAAGGTATAATGAAGTGCATTAGAAGGACTCAGAAGTTTATCTTTACAACAATCAACAGCCTTTCAAAAAGCAGAGCCAACAAAAGGGTGCCTCCTGTTTTACCTCCCTTGAACAAACAGAGAATTGTACTAAGATGTGAATTACATTCATATGACTGGCACAAATAATGAAGAGAAGTGTTCTCCGGGTAATAATTGTGATTACCTGAACAAACAAGATGGGCACCTTGGACATCTAACCCTAGTCCTCTTTATCTGCACCATCACTTGCTCCCGAACACCATACTTCATCTCCCATCTAACTTAACACTTTGAACAGTGTTTGAGCAGGGACAAATCAAAGAAGGTGCCACCAGACATCTTTGACAGATTTTAAAAAGACCATGTTTTTGATTTAAAAACAGAAAATTAAAATGACTGGTGGCCTGTCCTCAGAGATAGTTGTTTGGTCAGTTTACAACACAAAATTCTCTGCTTGCTGTAACCTGCCAGGCCAGGATTCTGATATTCTCAGAAATGGTTTACATCCACGCTGGCCTTCACTGTGCTGAACAAGTAACCGGAACACTCTCAGTTCTACTATATCAACACAATGTTTTGGTCTCTTGTTCAGGATGAAAACTGAAAAAAAAGACCCCCACTCCCCAGTGAAATATGTGGAAATGTTCTTATGTGCAAAGTTTCATTTTAAAATCTTCCTATTCAAACTAGTTGATTTTGGCTTTGTTTCACATGGAGATGTGTAGTCACAGGTGGTTTTACTGCTTTACAGTCCTTGGGATCTATATCCCACTCAGCATCATCACAGTTCTCCTTAAGCTGCATTCCAGACAGGGAATAGAATGCAGTGAGGGGATAAAAACCACCTTGATAAGAACTACCATCCCAAACTTGTTTCTTGTGTATTCCAACTAGACATACTTGAATTAAGATGATAGAATCATTGATCAAATAGTTCATTCTTCTTGGAAAAAAAAGTCAACTTCTTCACAGTTGCATTTTCCTATAAAATTTTGTTTTGGTGCAAGTTTTAGAGCAGCTGTAAAATGTGATATTTTGGACAATTATCCTCTTATTTATGGACCTTAATATAGACTAAGGAAACCCAGATTCAACTCTTCAAAGTTTTGGTTAGGGAAAATGTATTCAAGTGTTTACTGAACGGTACTACTATAAATTGGATTAATCTCTACCACAGTTTTCCTAGACAGAAATGTCACTTCCAACTTGATTCTCCCCCAGTGCTGATCATCCCCTCCAGTCACTGAGTACTGTCTGCAGTACAAGAAAATGTGTTCTGTTGTGAAAGAACAAAATCAGCTCGGTCACAAATTGTCAGCTCAGAATAAAAATAAAATCTCAAAAGGGCTGAGGTTGAAGGACACCATGCAGAAGTTGCAAGAAGCCAAATTAGTTTAAAATGGACCAAATGGCAGGGAAATGTTGGGTGAAATTGAAGGAGAAGTCCTCAATACTGCGGCTTTCACTAAATAAAGCCTGTATTTTCATTTTCGGTCACAAGTCATTGGAAATGTCAGTTCCTGTTCAAAGAACCTCACTGCTGGCTGTACCTCAGTCAGAGGTATCACTTTTCTAGTTTGATTTCTTTGCCTGTGCCTGAAGACAGCTGCACTGATTTTCCCAGTGACACCTGCAGTTAAGATCCCTGCAATGAGAATTCAGTAATTCTTCCTGTCTGTCGGAAGGGCTGTGGTAGCCAAGTGTTTCCTCTGAAGTCCATGTGCATCCTTCTCCCCCATAGCCTTTGTACCTGTGCTCTGACAGTGTTTGAAGCCAGCAGGTGAGCAATACACACTGCAGAGCCTCCTTTCTGAACTGAGGGACTGCTGTTGTCTGCACACTCTCCCCTTCCCCTGATGAAACCTGGAGTAACAAGGAGTCATGGACTCAGCTCTGTCCAGCTTCCACTTTGGATAATTACAGTACACTTGTCTGTATCCCCTTTGCAGATTTAACTAGACACAGTAAGAATTCACAATTCCCACCAGAGCTTGCCATGTAGTTTGTTGGGTGATTAAGATACAGTTCAGCAAGAAGATAGTGGATAGCCTTTGTGTATCTGATGAAACATAAACAGCATCTGAACAGGCTGAGCACAGCCTTGAGTCTTTAGTCTGTGAAAAAAGAAAGCCCTTACATCTGCTTCTGAAACCTGATTCCTGATGAAACATGCACCACACACTCTGGATCACACCTTAAGATCAGAAGAGAAAAACATCAAAACCCGAGTCAGACCTCGGCCGCTAATGGTTTGTAACTTGGGGCTCCTGGTGGCAGGAGGCTGCCGAGGAAGTTCTGACACCCCAGGAAATCCAAGCTGCCAGAATGGCCTGAGAGAGCCATTCTGCTTTGTACTGTCAGAGGACAGGCTGAGCAGAGAACCCTGGAGCCCACATCTTATGGGAGCAACAGCAGAAAGTACCCCTAACCCATCTGCCTCTCCTCTGTGGGTGTCAGGCACATCCCCACATCACAGAGTACCTTTGCACACACATTTCATCAGTGCTCTGCAAATTCTGGCTCCAGCCCCACCATCTGTCCACATCTTCTTGTTCATGCTGTGAACTAGCAGACTGACCACTCATCTCTCTTACCAGCCTACTGAGAGAACTGTTACCACTGTTATTTCAGTAGCCATGAACATAAAACACTATTTCTCTCTTAAAGCCTAGGCAATCAGAGCACCCCTACCCAGCAAAAATAAACCAACTAAATCAGAGTCAGTCAGGCTTTTTTTCTCTTTCTCTCTGGTCAATCATAAGAAAATTGAATCACCAAGACAAACAATCCATTCCTCTCCCAAACTAGAAGCTTTTGAAGTCTTTGAGGCTAGGACATGCACTCCTGTGAATCAGTTTGTGTTGGCTGTGCCCATCCACACTCCCCAGGAGGGCAGCTGCCCTTCGGAGGTCTTAAAGAGCCTCCCCAGTCTGTGATACATCCCCAGCACATAATGCTCTCCAACACTTGGTAGCCATTTGTTGGCTTGCTGATGCTAATGCTCTGTGAACTCTTATCAGATGTATTTATTACCACAGTTGTTAATGTTTTGGGAAGGCACGGGCTGGCTTGAGTTCAAAGGAGAACCACAAGAACAGAAAATAAGCCCTGAAGGCACTTATTTCAGGAGTCTGACTAATTCACCTTACTAAAGAGAAGGTTGAAAATGCAACGTGGTGAGTGGGTGTTGATACTCACAGCTGCAAAAGGTGTTTTAGTGCAGGGCTTTTCAGTTCTGCAGAGCAAGATCCACTTTCTTGCTCCCGGTGTTAGAATCTTCAGCAATATATGGAGTGAAGTATATTCCTGAGAGGGAAATGTAATTAATCACGGGGGCTGGAGAGTGGGGCTTGTGTGATGAATTGTAATTGATCACCAGAGAACACAGGGGGCATCAATTAGCCCACTGTTGCTAAAGGTCTTAAATGAGGGAGAGAAGGCTGAGCTGCATCACCTGAGATATGACACTGTGCTGAGGAGAGTAGTGCAGGTGAAGGATGTGAGGTAGCAACAGCCTGAAGCCTCTTTTCTAATGCAATAACATGCAAATCATTTGTGTGTCTGCAGTGTAGCCTGTGAGGGTGGCAGTGGAAAGATATTCAAGGTCGTATTTGATCTAAGAATACAAACAATGAGGTGCTGCATCTTGTGTTTCTACTAATGGATTTATTTGAATACAGGGCAGTATAAGAAACAACCACAGTCCTATTTAATTCCAGAGAGACAGTGCTGCATGTGCAAGAGCTTAAAGCTAAAAAAGTTAAATGTATTTTGTCACTCTCATCTCTGCAAATGCTTTGTCCAGTGCTTATTAGCACAAAACTCATGTGAAGGAAAACAAAATGAAATCACTTGTTGCTCTTTTAGAATCTCACGTAGCTCTCCTCTTCACAAGGAAGGGGACAGTGAGGACAGCATGGGGCTGGTACTCTGGAGAATATGAAGGGCAGATGCTCTTTATAGCCACAGAGAATACAAGCTTGATTTTTCTGGAAGATGTGTTACTTCATGGAAGATTTATGTAGGCCAGGATGAAAGTTACAGTGTAAGTGCTCTCCTAGTTCCTTACAGTTCAGGTGCTCTCCTAGTTCCTTTCTGTGGCTCCTTTCAATGGATCCTTTCTTCCCCGAGCTCTTGAGGTACTTATTTGTAGGTGTTTGTCAGGAATTCAGTGAACAAGGGAAAGAAGAATTTTTCCATCATATTATATGTTTCTTTTAAAATCAAGTGGTTAAATTAACAATATTCATGCTACAAGCTTCTTAAATATTTTGTGGAGTTTGGTATTTTTTTGACACTCCTTATCACATTGATAAGTATAGAATGCATACATGCAGTTGACTACTTCAGACTATCCAGGCTGTTCCTTCAGTGTTCTCTTTGGAGAAGAAGAAGGAAGATGAGAATTTCTTGCCATCCAGGGCCAGTAAATCAAAAGGATTTACTTCAGCTAAAAAAATACTAATTAAAACCAGTGAGAAGGAGAGAAAAGGTGCATTGGGCTTCAGGTGTTCCTGCCTGGCATCAGCCCTGGGAGAGAGAGGCTGCCCCATTGTGTGGGAGCTGCCCACCCTCTGCAAAGGGATGGGGCCAGGCTGGGCTGGGCAGCTCTGCTTTGCCTCCTCTTCCCACCAGAGAAGGCAGTCCTGGCTTGTCCTTGGGAGAGGGAGCATCTTCCCTATTGACAGTCCAGCTGACTCTGCTCTATCTGCCATTTCTGACTATTCTGCTCTCCTCCCTGTCATCTCAGGGAATGCTTCAGCCCTGCCACCAAGCCTGGTTTGCAGGGACAGGGGAAGCAGGGGTCCCAGGAGAAGGTGGTAGGAGGGAGGCAAGGAAGTGAACAGAAAAAGGGTGTTTTTGTCCAGAAGTTGAAAAAAAGAAAGAATCAAGGGTCTGCCAGTGACAGGTTTGTCTCTTTATTGAACTCTGCTTAGCCTTGTCATGAAGAGCATAATTAGGTGTTCCTCTCTGTAGATTGTGTTCTTTTATTGTCTAAAATTGTAACTGTAACTTGTGCAAAAATAAAATTAAAACATTTGAAGGAGCTTTCCATTTGCAACATTTTTACTGGGAGCTGAATCAAGCCTAACTGAGGTAAGCAGAAAGGATTTTGGAAGGACACAGCTTTGCCTGGACTTTAGAGACCTTCACTGGAGACACAATGGGGAAATGAAGTTGAAATAAATGTATGTTTTTACATATATATGCAGCAGTCACACAATCAGTCATATGGCAAGAAGGCATGGATCAAAGAGGAAGAGCCTAGCATGAGATTAAAGGGGGGATAATTGCAAGCAACCAGAAAGTTTTATAATAGAGGTGATAATAATATACAGCAGAGGAAGGAAATGGCAAGGAACAGAAATGAGGATAAAATGCAAATAAAAGAGATCCTTTGATCCTTCTGGCTTGCTCTTATATAACAGAATTATTTTATCACCCACTAACTTCATTTCCCTTCCACTTTCATCTTGCTTTCCTCTGATAGCTTTCTAGTTCCCCTGCCCTGACACCATACCCACTCTGCCTCTCTCATGTCTGGTAGCAGTGCAGGATATGTCTTTATCAAGTGCTGGTTCTAAATACGAAACATCTTCAGTGAGGGATTGTACTTCTCATTTTGCTGCTGACTTTGGGAAGCAACAGAGCTGGCAGGGGGAGGAACGCAGAAAATCAGCCCATGTAGTGAGCCAAATGGTCTGAGTTCAGCCTGGAATGCCAAAACCCCTCACCACCGTTCTGGGAGAAAACACAAATAATTAAAGAAAAGAGAACCCAAGGAAGAAGCAGCCTGGGAGTGTGATTTTGCAAATATTTTTGAAAATTTCTGATTTTTACCAAAGCTGCGGAAGTAAAAAACATTTTCCTTTCTCCTTCCTTCCCTTTTTCTGTATCCTGTTTGGTGTCATAGGTCAAGAGGTCTGTGACCAGAAGGAAGGAACCAGCCCTTTTCTAAAGAGGATGTCATTTGAGTCTCCAAACAGAAATCTCTGCACTACAGCTCTGTAGAAAGCCTGGTCAGCCCTGGCTAAAAACTCAGGCTAAACTTGGTTCTGTGAGTCACCCCTTCACTGACTTCATACCACAGGCACGACGGGAAGGAACGGTGGTGATGCTGATAGACACCAGAGCACAAAAGAGAGGAGAAATAACAAGAAGCAAAAATAAAGGGCCAGTGTCTCCTCTACGATGGCTAGAGGGTGTGTTGATGGCCTGAAAAAGACCTAGAAGTATATCTGGCAGTGATATCTGGGGGTGGCTTGCTCTCTGCTCACTGTGAGGGGGTGAGACTTTAAAGCGCAGGATCTGCAGCTAGAAGGATTTTGTGTTTGAGTAGCAGTTCCAGCTGTGTGGGAAGATGAAGGCATCCTCGGTGTGCTCTGGTTTCAGAGGGTGCACTGGGAAGGCCTGCTTTACACATAGTGCTGCTTCTGCCTGTGACAAAAGAGCAAGGCTGCAGGAATAAATTTGTTCCCTCTTCTGAGGTAGGACTCAGAGCCCCCTTTTAACTGAACACTTGTATGGGCACTGTTAGTGAGAGCCTTGTGTCTTTGAGGGCAGGGAATGCCCTGCATCATCTGGAGAGTAGGTGAGGTGTATCCCAGGCAGGGGGAAGTAGGCCTAGTGAGACAGATATAAGTGTACCAAAATGAAAGGGTGCCTCGTGCAAGTGGACTTCAGAGTGGGGTAAGAATATGATAATCCTGTTCTTGTCCCAGCCCTGAGGCTCTGAGAGTTCACTCTGGCACAGTTAGTAGTGTCTGCTTCCTGTAACCTTAAACGGGCTCACCATTGAGGGATGGTGTTAAACGTATTTGGGTTCCCACTTACTGACTCATTTTCTGATCCTCTGGGGCCTACATGGAGCAGGTGATTTGAGTGATGTGAGCAAGCGCTTAGAGGAGTGAATATTGAGATGCAGAGCACGTGTTTCACCTCCCTGTGACAGCTGTGGTGTCCACTGTGCTGCTGGGGAATGGAGCAGCAGCAAAGGTATCAGAAGGGAGACAAAACACTTAGTCTTCCACAGACTAATCAGTCAAATGCTCTCAAACTCAAGTAGTAAGAGAGGGATGCTCCATGCCTCGTACACAGTGAGATAACTCAGTGTTGATGACACAAACACAGCTCTGGCCTGCAAGGAGGAAGAACAAGATTCCCAGCTAGAGCTGCTCATATATCTTTGCAAGGAATTTAGGTGAATCCTTCTCAAATTTAGGAACTCTTTTTACCTGATTGATTCACCATGTTTAAGTATTGGGTAAGATGTAGGATTTTGTGCACTTGAGAGTTAAACACCGAAGTTTAAAGGGGTGTGGGATGTGTGTCCTCTGGGACGTGCTCTTCGTGCTCCCTGCGTTCCCAGCCTGGGACTGGAGGACCAGCCTGTCGGTATTTCTCCGACCTCGCCGTGCTGATGACTTCTGGCTACTATTTTTGGTGACTGCAGATTCCTGACGTACCACAGGAGGTCAGCACGGGATAAGTTTTTACTTCCACTGAATGAGTGGAAAAAATGTGTCTCGATCCCGAAACAGTGCAGTTCCCACGTGCTCCAGCAAACCTGGTGAGCATCGCGTTGCTTTTGGTGATAGTTGCATGCAATACAATTTTAGGCTGTGCATATTTTTATTCTCATCTCTCCTGAGAAGGGCTGGTTTATAGGTTTTTTTCCCCTTTTTCTGGATGTTGTCGCTATGAAAACTAATTTTGCAAAAAGCATTTCTGAAATATATATATACACACTATATATATATATACACACACATATATTATCACATGTTTCTTTTATATATATAGGTGCTGCTTATAGTATTTAGAAGGAAAGCTAAAAAGCCTCCTTTTAAAACTGTTTAAGAGTTTAAAAACCTGGGAAGGATGGGTAAGTTTGCTTTTAGCCAATAGCCAAAGGGGAATGTTCACATATTACTGAAAAATACTGAAACGAATGTTTGGCGGGCTAGTGATCATCAGAGTCAGACAAGACACATGGAGCTATGGCCTTTTCTTGGTTAAAAACCTGGGTGGTGTAATCCAGCCCTTGGTGGTGGTTCCTCCCTTTCTCACCATCTGTAACCTTTGGCTTTTTACATCCTGAAAAAAACCCAATGAAGTCTTGTCTCAAAACAAAACTTTACTATAGGGATCACAAAGTGAAGCTGAGACAGAGTAATAAGAAATTTGCTTGACGTTTGCCTTGCATTGAAATAAATGTGTTTGAAAAGTCTTCTCCTTCCCCAGAAATTGTAAAAGAAAAAAAAAAGAACTATGTTTGTTCACAATGGTATCTTTTGGGGATAGACAGGTAAAATATAATTCAGGAAAGTGCAAATTGTTTTTCCTCTCCAAATTTAAATTTAGAACATAAATCTTAGCATAATGTTTGCTTTTTATTTTGTAAGCCAAAAAGAGAAGTGTAGCTCACTCTTCAAACAATTTTTATAACATTAATATTTTTCTTGGCATCATAGAAATGAGTGTGTGGGAGAGGGAGAAAAAAGTTGGCAGCTTAAGCAAATAAACTAGAAAATAATATGTTCTGTTAAGGGCACCAAAACAATATTATTGTCCTCTAAGTGACATTTGCATTGCTAAGAAGTTGCTTCGGGTGCAGCAGATTTCCATTAGGACCTCACATCAAAAGTAATATTATAACACAATGATTCTGTAAGGCCACATTTGGAGAAGAGGTCTCAAATGTAGTGGGATAAAGCAAGATGATGGCAGCATGCAAAGTACAAAACACACAGAAAATTGTTTTCTTGCAGCTAAGATTATTTGAAGTCTAAATTTGGATCTAGTGAATTATTTTACTACAAGGAATGAGGTTAGAGGAAGTTACTGGTGCAGGTAGAGACTGCATCATTCTGTCTCAGATTTTTCTCTGCGGAGTACAAGAGGTTGTGAAGTATTTCTGAACCAAATGCACCTAAGCTAGTCATGTCTTAGTGCAGAACTGAATCAAAAAGAGACAAAGCCTGTGCAGGAGTGGAGGGAGGGAGGCACAGGCATTGAATTTTGGTCTAAAATGGAATCCTTTTAATGTAGAAAACACGATGAGAACTGTAATTCCGAAGACAGCCCATCTGTCTTCAGAAACATCAATTACAGCAGAGATTATTATCTCTTAAAGTGGCATTTAATTAGTGGAATTTAGTCTGAAATATCACTTAAATGCTTCCTTGGTAATTACAGGACTTCAAAACCCTTTTTATACCTACAGGAATCAGCCATAGGATTCCCTACTCTAACGACACAAGTCAGGCAGCTTTGAGTAGCTGCGTGGCAGGAGCGGGGCAGTGCAGACAGCTGGCCCTTCCAACAGCAGCTGCGGTGAACGCTGCTCGCTCCAGCAGCGCCCGGAGCCGCTGGGCCAGCGCAGGCTGCGGAGGGACGGCCGGGACACGCCGACTGCCGGTGCCGGTGCCGCTGGCTGGGCAGCAGGGCTCTCGGCCAGAGCTGCTCCGCCTCTGGCTCCCAGAGCAGGTCCCTTCACAGATTTCCTTGCTGGAGAGCTGGCCGAGCGCGCACGTGTGTGGTGAGGAGGTGCTGCCTGAAGGGAGGAAAATGCGAGCACAAGAAGAGTGATTAAACCACTCATTAAGTTTAATAGCCTTGCTATTTATATTGGACTTGGCACTGCAGCAGTAGAGGAACACGTTAGCCAAAAGAAAATCTAAATATAACCTAACAAAGCTAGAAGGGGAGTCAAGAACTTGGACAGAAATTGTATTAGTTTATACTTTTATTTCTTCGAGAAACTACTCCCTTTTTCAGGGATGCCTCTCCAACTTGCAAGTTTCAAGCAGTAGCTTCATCAGGTTTACTACGGCAAAGGCACATCCTGGTGAAACGATCCTTTGCTATCAGGAGTGTTCCCTTCTGTGCCGGCCAGGCAAGAGCAGGACAGGGGAAGTGCTGCCTGCAGAATGCATCAGGAAGAGCAGTGTGAGCCTGCAAGTGGGAAACCACAGTCACCTGCTAAAGGCTGCACTTCAAATTCACAGGGGCAGAACTTAGAATCCCTGTCCTGTGTGTCTTAGCTCAGTGTGTAGACATCAGCCCTCTGATGAAAGGAAATCAGCCCTGTTCATAACGAAGTCAATGCAAAGCTCATCGCTGACTGACTCCAGCTGGTCCTTGGTTGGTGCACAGGCATTCGTGGCTGTGAAAGAACTGAAGTTCACATAAACTACTAACAAAAGTTATACACAAGGGATTTATTACATGAATAATTTGACATACTCCATGGTAGTCAGATACAAGTGCATTTAATTAATGTTTTGTGGACATCATAACAGTCGGAATATTTCAGCTGAACAGTCAGTATTTGGCTGAATTCAAGCCAGTGCAATTCATGACATAACCAGAAACAGGGAGTTACAGGTCTACAATGAGGTTAGACTAGATAGCAACAGCATATTTATTGTCACATCAAAGCATTACAAAGTATGAAAGCCCAATATTTCAACTATCTCTAAAATGGTATTTGTACAAAGCTGTTGTAGATACTTAAATGTTGTAAGGATTCATTGCCTCAGTAATGGACCATGACTTTATTTTTGGAAGTTATTTGAATATTCAAAACTATTTGGGGCAACAAGAAGAAATGTAAACATCTGACAGTCCTTTGAAAGTCCCTTCTGAGAAAATACATTGTGTGCCACAGGAAAAGTGCATTCCAACTGGTGTGTCTGCTATGGCCAGTTTGACTCACATTCACTTAGCACCAGGTATTTATCCATTTCTGCAGTAAAAAGTTAGAAAATCTTTGTATTAACTCAGAAAAGAGAAAACAAAGTCAAAAGTTTTTTTTCTTCTTCTTTCTTTAGAGGAACACCAAGTAAATTAAAAAAAACCCCACCCAACATTTAAACAGTTACCTCTTATGTACAAAGGAACCAGGAGCTAGCAAAGCGCATAGCCCCTGAACAGTCTTTATTATTTTTTTCTTCAGGTTCATGTACCTGAATATATCAGTTTATTTACAGGTGGACAGATATCCACAGAAGTAATAATCAGAATTCTTCTATTTGGCTAAAAGTTGTATAAAAAAAGACAAAACACTTTGTTCAAATACTTTCCAAATATATATATATATATATTAAAAGTATTCAGTATTTCCATCAGTGCCAGAGTTGGAAGCTCTTTCTCGTTGTAAAAAGTTAACTTTGTGATAGTAAGTGACAGCAAAGGACTGACAGAGTCAGTCAGAGCTTTGATTTGAGGGACTGCAGCTGGAGCTACCCCAGGCCCACTGGGCAGTTGCAGATTGCAGGGAAATGAATCCGTGTGTGTCCATTGCAACAACAGGCCATGTCCTGGTAAGGGTGACCTGCTGCTCCAGAGAGCCTCCCATTCACACTGGACAACCCTATGGAACCCTCTGGGGCAGGCTCCCTTTGAAAACAAACACCCAAAAACCTCTGCAGTAGTGAAAATATGCTTTATGCAAATGAACAACTGGCATGGGCAGGTAGCTCAGTAAAAAGAAAAACGTAATCGCCACACTAATTCTTGTAAAGAATATAAAATTAAAGACTTAGCCCCTCAAATACAAATACATACCACAAAAATATCTTTCAATTAACATAACCTAGATGAGTGCAAATCTCTGGATACATAAGAATATGACTGCCTTCATACTGGTATCAAATACTTAAAGAATTTGCATATAAACAAAATGTTCCTTTGTTGTTGAGTCCATGCTTGCTTTATTCTAAAGCAAGGATATTCTTATTACTTCTATGTTTTTGGTCTTTCTTCCTGTAGGATAAAGCGTAAGAAACATACTTTGTTCATTGAGTAGATAGGGCTGATGTATATTACAGAGACAACCCAAAATTTCAGTAAGAAATGTTGCATGCAGTATCTTTTCCCTTTATTTAATTACACCAGTTACAAGAACACGACATCCATTTTCCATCTTTCCCGCTCCCTTCCAACAGAAGGTACACTAAACCCAAGCTCTGATCCCAGCCCTGAAGTCCATCAGTGATGAGGACGAAGGGCTGAGCACCTTGAGCATTGCATCACTGTGGGCAGCAGGTCTCTCTCAGCAGTGAGACCACAACCCCTGAGGAGCCATCCCTGCCACCCAAGCGCTGCAGGAAGGGAAGTGACCGTCAGAAGGAACCCGGGCTGCTGGGGTGGCTGGAAAGGTTGTCCCAAGGGGAGGGATGGTGTCTGCAAGCCCAGGGTCTCTCCTTGGCACAGCTGGGCTGAGTGTGGCTGCAACTCCTCCTGAGCCCGGGCGAGAGCAGCTGCCAGTCCTGCTCTGCCGCCCCAGTGTCCAGGATGCTGAGCCAGAGTGCAAGAGGAGCTGGGGCTGGAGCAGCTCTGGCAGAGGGAGCACAGACAGCACGTCTCTGTTTGGCCACGCTGGGCTTGGGAGCCCAGACTGGTCCCCCAGAGCGTGCCACACCCCTGACTTGGCCACAGGTCCCCAGCACTCTGCTCCTCTGTCCTGCATCTGAGGTTTTGGAGAGCAAAAACAAGAGACAAGTATGTGCCAAAGGAGATGGGAGTACCTTCAGCTCCTGAAGTTTGGGGGTTTCTAAGCTATGGGAAAGGTTGAACTGATTCAAGATACAGTATGCAGCTGTGTGAAAATGCATAGTTTGTATGTGTACATTCATTTACAAAGACCAAAGGAAGGTCCTTTGCTATATAGTTTAATCACCATCTGCTTTTAACAAAAACATGAGCTGACAAAGCTGCAGGATGTCAGTTTAACTCACACAGCTTGGGAGTTAATGGTAGCTGAATGGCATTCCCCAAACAGAGGATTAACTTTTTGCTTTTCTGAGATAATTTTAAGTAGTTTTTCATCTGAAGTCTGTAGTTTCTCTAATCATGTACTTTAGGATTTCAAGAGATTTCTATACAACCACGGTCATCTCAGTAATGACAGAACCTGCTTTGAGGGTTGTTAAGAAGTAAAAGCCCCATAAGACAAACAAGCAAATCAACAGAAACCTGGGTTTAGCTATGATGTGTGAACTAGATCAAAACATGGTTCTTTGCTGACACTCTAGTTCAGTAATGAGTAGTGCTTTTTTGCTGTTTTGGTTTTTTTTTTTTGGTTTTTTTTT
>VZTZ01048481.1:240667-339453 GCA_013400955.1 Drymodes brunneopygia
TTTGCAATGGCTGAGCTAGTACTGAGAAAATCCTGTAGGTTTGCTCACTTTCCTTTTATTTATTTGACATTTTGGAACCTAGCTGCTTCCCATGAGGAATGTCTGTTGTCCTGAGACACACAACAGTGTGTTGTCCCCGAACACACAACAGTAATGTACCAGGCAGAATGGACTTAAATTGAGAAAATCTTGGTCTAAATGGTCTATTTAATGTCTTTTTCTGAAGAAAAATTGCTTTGTTACTTGTGCCACTAAAACACAGTGGTCTGCTGCCAAATGTAACTAACAGATCAGTACTCTCTTCTAATCAGCATGTTCTATAAATATTTAATTCAGCAACAGATTGACTTTTCTCACAATACTTTCTTTATCTTCATGTTTGTTTAATGTACTCAACTTTTACTTAGCATTTGACTTAGATTCTTCCTTGCAATTTGTATTCAACCGTATCTATGGAAATTGCACAAAAGCATTTTTGAAGCTAGAAAAAAGTAATAACCAGATAACCAGGAGTCACATAGAGGAGAGTAAAATTATCTAAGCGTATTTTACAATCTAAAGTCAAGAAACATTGCCTGCTGCTTAGTGAACTGATCATTCACTGGGAAATGGGAAAGTAGTAAAGATTTTTTTTCCATACAAACAATGAATATTAGCAGTGCAAGAGGATGAGACTTGCTCATTTTAAAATGCATTTATCAGAAACAAATTATTCATTACTGGAGTAACTTGAGAAAAAAACAAACCTCAATTTTTATAGAATTACTCCATACAAAGCTGGGTTAGTGTGTTGATAAAACTCAGAAGCTCACACTTAGCAAATCAGGAATTGAGTAGTCATTCTTTAAAGTTCTGGGTGTAAGCAGATACTTCTCTGTACCTTAATGCACATCACTAATTTTGAAAATGTTCATTTAAGAAAAACTGAACTGTTCGCAGTGTCCTGGCTTGTACTGAGGATGATTCCCTAGATATTGGAAGTCCATTGGAAGTACTCTTGGTTCAGCAGGCAGAATTGACTCATACGTTGACACAAAGATTTTAACACTTTTTTCATATGAAATAACAGCAAAATTCTCAGAGGAATTTTGGAGAGCCCAAGTCTGTGTGGCTTTGATCCAATAGTAAATAATTTTCAGTGCCAATGGACTGCAGAGGCTTTTTGATGAGTTATGGCCAAGGTCCTCTGAATTCTTGAGTTCTCCCCAGCTGCTGGTGCGACAGGGGACTGTGAGAGTTTCACAAAGGTCTGCACGGTGGCATTTTGTTTTGTGTTTTTAATGTATTAAGAAAGAGAAAAGCACCTGCTTCCTATAAGAAAGTTTTTTTGCCATGTCTAAGTCACTGCCAGTGGAAGCCCTTTATCTAAATGTGCTGTGCTGGCCCTCAGGCTGCCCCCAGAGGGCAGAATCAAACCAGACTGCGAAGGAACAGCATCTCTAAGTCTTCTCTTCTAAGCCTTCCTTCAAGCATACATGCAAATACAGCAACCAGTCGGGCCACAGAACTGTTATTTGTGCTGCCTGACAGAGCACGACCTTGGACAGGGCTTGCCACTGCTCTTGTTCCTCAGCCAAACGTGGACTGAGTTTTCAGAGACACCCTGTGCTTACTATAAAGGTTTTTAGCTTAGTTTTCCCCGTAATTCCAAGTGCTGAGCCATGCTGTGCAGCCCTCATCTCTGCAGTAGGATGCACAGGTGCCATCAGTTCCTGCTTCTCTTCAGCACAGGTGTTCATCACTGATGTTAAGCGCAAGGCTTGCACACCACTGGCAGCCTGCTTCCCTTGCTCCAGGGACTCCTGGAAGGACACAATAGCTTTGCAGGATGCACAAATACCTGGATCATGCCCATCTTTTGCAGGAAGAACTGCAGCCTGATTAAAAATGGCAAGGTGATACATCTGCAGTCCAAGGTGAAAATATACCCAGGCTACTGGAGCAGCAGGTAGCTTTTACTTCTACCTATGGATGTAGAAATGAGCAGAGTGTCTGGAAGCCTCTGAGAAGGAACTGGGGTCTCTGGGAAGTGGCCAACTAGGAGCTTTTGCAAGGATGGACTTTACATGACTTCTGAGCTGTGCATGGTCTATGTGCAGACACTCTCAGCCTGAGAGAGGGGAGCCCAGGAGTGACTCACCCTGGGAAGGAAATAAACATCACTGCCATGGGCCTTGTTTTCCCCACTTTTCTACATGTGATTTGGAATAAAGAGTTTGGACAAAGTAAAAGTCAAAAAGGTCTTTATTTTTCAACATACTCCACAAGACTTAAAACGGTTCTGTGCTGGGGCAGAGTAGCTGTTCTTGGTTTAAAATGCTAAAACTGGCATCTACAAATGAAGATAAACTACATGCAGTAGTGTGAGTGCTGTAAGCTTAACACTAAAACCAGAGGGAAGATGAGTACGTTAGCTCACTTAGGAACAAGAAGATTGTCTTTAGGACACTAGTTTGAAAACTAGTGGGGATTAAGTCAGGAAAAACCAAATGGAAATACTACTGCCAACCTGGCAGTGGGCCTGCAAGTTTGAAGAGCTGCTGTTTAAACCAGGAAAATCCTAACTCTCCTACAGCTTCTGCTGGTGCCTTGTACTGGCACGAGTTGAGCCCCTGCAGAGCCCAGGGGCCTCGCAGGCCGCCCACTGCACAGCGCTGCGTCAGCGCGGGGAGAAACGGCTCCTGGGTGCTTAAGTTGAACTCATTTCCAAATTTCTATGAGCTCTTGGCATTTTAAACTTGCCTATTGAACAGTTTCACACTTATTTAATCTAGATTAGGCTACTTTTTAAAACCCTTATCAATTAAACTAATGCAGGTTTCACTCATAAGAAAATCTAGAACTTTGTGTCCTCATTCACATTCCACTTTAAACCATGATATCTGTTAATGTATTGAATTTACCAAATGATAAATAATTTCAGAAGCTATAATATTTCCCAATGTATCATAAAAAAAAAAGGCTCTGACCCAAACAGATTATTCACTGAATTTTATGGAACTTGCATTTTTATAAAAACATCTTAGTTTCATGGTTAATTTCATGTTAAAACTAGATTAATAAAACTTTTACTGTTTTGTGTATCAAAAATACATAGCCCAAAAAGTGAAAAAAATACATAAAGTGCAATGCAGAGCAAATTAAAGCTCAGTAATTTTACACTGAAGTGAAAGAGGAAATGCTCTGATTCTAAAAATAATCAAGAAAAAATGCTTCTAAAAAGGAAATTCACTTTATACTCTGAACAATATTTGATAGGAAACAAAGGAAGAACAATGTATGCAGGCAGGTATTTCTCTTTTGTGACTGAAGCAAGAAAAAAGGATGTGTGGATATAAATACTGAAGTCTTCTGCAAGCAGAACGTATTAGAAATCCTCTACTCATACAAAACTGGGCAACTGCGTTTTTAGTTTCCTACAGCTGCTTATCCTGTGCTAAATTCACTCCCTTCTATGACAGAAATACTTTTCTTACATGAGACAGTATGAATAGCAAGTGATAAGAAAATATGCTTGTTTTTTCAGAGCTAAAAAACCCACAGTGCAATTGATGCTGATGGTCCTCCTCAGTTACCTGATAAGCCTTTACCTCTCGCCCAGCATTCTCATCACCATTAAACTGAAGCTGTAACAAAAAGAGGCTGAAACCCTGCACTAGCAAAGCAGCACAGGATCTTTCCTAATTGCTACCACGTCTGGGTAAGAAGTAAACCCTGATTCTCTGTAGCCCAGAGATCTACAGAGGTCATGACTTCCCACCCCCTTAGTGAACCTTGCAAGGCCTGGGATTACTGTGAATAATTCCAGACTGGTTCCAGGGAGGAGCAAGGTCAAGTAAAGCTGTTTTTCATGTCCCTTAACTCCTCCAACATCTGCTTAGCAAAATCATAGTGCAGTTTAGATGCAGTCTTAAGACTCATTGCACGTACAGTTATTGATCTAACTCCTCTCTTTTCCCCTATATATTTCATTTCATATCAAAATCAATGTCACCAGCCGTAAGTGGAGCTCTTCTGAGCTTAATGCTGTAGGAGTAGGTGCAAGTTCTCCTTAATGAGACTCCAGACAAGACAGAGTGGGATAAAGGCAGTATTACCATGCCTGCCCCATGAAACAGCAGAGGCCCAGACCCAGCAGGCCGTAAACTATCCAGCATTTTATACAGATCTACGCTTGCAGGACTGGCTCAAGCCAGCATAACCCAGGAAACTTCTCTCTAGAAATGCCTCTGCTGAGGGTAGGAAGAGCTTTTTCAACAGCTGCACAAGCTTATGTCACCTTAACCTGCTGTGGAACTGCAGTGTGAGGCAGGATGCAGAAGTCTAAATGTAAAATAATATTCCCAAACCCCATGACTGACCAAGTTTGCTCATTGCAAACGCAGCAGTGGATGGTGCTGTGTTAGAAATGCCAGAGGCAAGTGATGGGGCAATGTCCCCTTTATAAAGGTCTACTAATAAAACACTAACTTAGGAAGTATAAGAGTTGGAAAGAGCCTCCTGCTCCCGGGGGTCAAACTTGGTTTAGGGCTCAGTGCTGGGTTCCAGCAAATCTTTAGGAAAACCTTGGTTAAGGTTCCAGGGCTCTGTGAGAGCCCCCATGGGAGCTGCAGCCTGGGTCTGGAACGAGGGAAACAACCATGCCTGATTTGAAGTCTGACAATGCTGTGACTCATTCAGTGACTTTCTGTAACATGAAAGTGATCCCAGAGTTTTATTTTAATCATTGAAAAAGAGATTCTCTCATCAACAGTATTCTGTACTATGAACAGGTCATGAATGCATGTGGACAACCAACCTCCCTCAAGCTGGACACAGCAAAGGCAGCACTTGAGCCAACAGCACACGGACTATGGTGGTGACTCCCTACACAACAGGCTGGCTATCCTGGATCCCATGCTGAGAAACCCCTTCTCCCTGGGGCTGGTATCAGTAGCATGGATTACAGGCTGAATACCACCTGCCTAACAGCTCTTAAATCTGTCACTAAGTAACACATCCAGTACTGCCACTTTGGTATTACCACAAACTCTTCCAGGAGTCCTTCACATGTGCTGAGGTATCCACTGTATCCTTCCCTCTCACAAAGCTAATGCACAATTCTCAAGCCCTCAGAAAGGGAGATTCATGATTTCCCACTCCCAATTCCAATGGAAAGTACACAGAGGAAAACCCACATGCCTTTGTTCTACAACCATTACCTGTGTGAGCAGCCCTTGTCACTGAAGTTATTCAAGGGAATAACTGGAACTCTCCTGGGAAAACCTGTACCGCTTTGAGGGCTCAGCTTGTGACAGTGTGATCTGTATTCTGCTCTTAATTGTGTAATAAGACTTTTATCAGACTTGTAATATATGAAAAAACCCACAAAACACAAGAAATCAGCCACAGAACTCCTGTAACTGACTGGAGTTACAAAAACTAGCTTAAGACTAGTTTCCTCCTAGTGGGATCCAATTCTGAGCTATTTTCTTCAGGACTTGTCTGACTGGCTCAAGCCCCTTTTGACTAATGACTCCATGTTTGTACTTTGGCCCTTTGTTAGAAGTCAAACAGGGAAAGAACCAAACAGTCTCTGTTCAACAGACCTGATTATTTCTGTCTTTCAGGTAATTCTGGACTTGAAGCACAAGACAAAAACAGTAAGAGAGATGGGAAGATGATATGTGTTTCATTATTTATCAGCAAAAAAAAAAATCAACCCCAAACAGGGGTGAGATAGCCAGATACACTGTACTTTGCAGCCTGTATTCCATCAGCTCTGCAGCACACATGAAGAGAAGAAATATGTGAGTGGAGCTTTTAGTTTGATTGTTCAGATCTTTCTCATGACTGAACAATGAATCCTCAGTGCAATCTTTTCCTGTAATCTTCTGCTTGTATGAACTCTCTACTTAAGCTGGAGCAGATCATGTTGCATGATCTCATTCAGACTGTACAGTATCATGCAGTACTCAATTAAATTTTTTTTTTTCAAAATAGTACCATTCAAGCCAATACTGGTAATTTAGGAATGTTTTCACCACCAGAAAACAAAAGCTTCAAAACTTTCAGAAAATCCAAGAGACAAATCAAGGGAAATTTCAGACTAAACTATCTCTGTAACCAAGAAAGTAATTTTTTTCTTTCAGTAATCCACAGTTTGTATGGCTTTGTAAAAGTCTTTTAGTTTACCTTTTGTCATGTAAAATAATATACCACTAGTCTATGTGATTTACAATTTCCCCCTCCTCCTTTTGGTTCTCAGGAATTCCCAAATCCTGTTTCATAATGCACAATAAACAGTTATAAAATTATACCAATATTATTGTTTCAGAGAGGTATTAAGATCCCAGTGCTATAAAAGTCAGTTTTCACAGAGTGCACATTTGCAGTGATATACAAACACACATCATTTGTTCCCCTAATTTAGCCCTTTGTAAGTATTGCACCTGGTTAATAAGGCTACTGTCTATTTTCTTCTAACACTAAAAATTACACATAGGCAACATCATTTGTGGCTTAAAAACATAGTATTCCCAAAGTTTTTAGGTAAACTCATTTAATTCCTTGCATACTCAGAGCTCCTATGCCTCCAGCTGCCTGGAGGAGTGTTGAGTGTACAGGGAATACAGATGAAGAAGAGAAATTTATTTAATGTGATCTGCTTATCATGTGTTTTTTTTCAATGTGGTCAAGTAAGTTTCTTTGAGCTTGATGTCAAATACACACCTTTTACAAACTTAACCAGTGCTTTCACATGCTGAAATGTACAGCTGAACTTGTCTCTTTCTCACCTTCCCTTCCGCAATGCAAAAAACCATGATAAAAAAAAGAATTCTGTAAATTTGTCTGGTCTTCTATACATGAAATAAATTGCATAAACCCAGGATAAGGTAGGTTGTCCCACAAAGTGCATATTTCAGACAAAGCTATAGGACTTTCTGCTCTTGCCAAGGCCTGATTTCAGAGGAGCTCAAAAATGTGTGCCAAACTTTAGGAGCGCGAGGAGTCTCATCAACAAACTTCAAAAGCAGAGCTAAACACATACTCGAGTACTCTGATGAATATAAGCCTACATTTTATTCTTGTAATACCTGCAGTTCTATGTCCGTGCAGTTGTATTTTGTAATTTACAGACTATGTGCTCCCCTTCCCTGAAAGATTTGTTGGCATCACTTTAAGAATTAATTATGACAATTAAACACTGGTACTAAAAATTCTGATACCATGTAAATGCTATTTACATTTGTAGTTCCTAATGCTGAAGATGCTGATTTTTATTCACTCCAGTATACACATTTGGGAAGTTGCAAAACAGAGTGCCTGGACACAGGAAAAAGAATTGACAGGAAAAAATTATCATGGATCAAATAGGATTTTTCTGTGTAAAAATAAAGCAAAATCAAGAATTTGCAAAACTTGTGGAATTTCAAAATCCTAGGCAGCACAATTCAAAACCTTGGGTTTACTGAAGCTGGTACCTTCACAGATATGGCAAAAAATATACCGTGACATGTTTTAATTTCATGTCGAATTAGCCCTTTGCAAAGTGCAGTACACAACTCTCCAAGATATCATGCTGACATACTGCTTTTTTGCTTGCTGAAGTAATTTGGTAAGAAGAAATTCAAATTCAATTATAGACAAAGCATGTTCTGACCAAGCAGTTTTATAGACAAGAAGCCTTTGTATTTACACTAGATCCTGAAAAGATTTACACAAATGTATAGATTTACATCAGAATTAGGTTATGGTTTAAGCTAATTTTCTATATTTTTATATAACTTTTTTGGTATTTGGAACTTCCTAAGCTACAGCATTAAGTAAGATCATGTTCATCAATTAGTGCTTCATTCTAATTTTAGTAATTCAAGTAGTGATATATTGCTCTTTTCATTTTGCGTAAAATAGAAAAAAAATTTTCTTAGACATCTTCCATTCAAACAAACTTGCATCCTGCCTTTACAGGCCTCTCACGTTCCCTGAGGAAATCTGTTTCAATTATTTTCTTTTTTCCTGTCTTCCAAAGTCAGCTTTTTACAAACAGCTTAGTAACTTATGTTTATCTGGCCATTGCCATTACACATCATATATTAACTGATGCCAAGTATCACATACTATGGAAGGACTCCAGAATCAAACCTGAATCTTTAAAAGGATTGGCAGACAGTAAATACTAACGCTCAAATATTTTAGAATGTTCAAGCCCATCTTTAAATTTTAAGTACATAAAGAATTCAGATTTAATGCTGAAAGAGCATTTATATTGCTAAATTTATTTCCCTCAAGGGTATATGAGAGATCTCACATTCGGATTCAAACACAGAAGGAGAAACATTCTAGGTGTTAAGATGTGTCATAAACCAGCAGAATGCTGGCTTGTTACTATATTTATCTGTTCTTTTCTATTTCATCAGCTGAACAATTTCTTGCTGTGAGCGTGAACAAACTCCAGAGAAACCTGTACTTTCTTCTGCCTGGTGCCATCAGAAACAGACTGATTTCTGTTCCCAGGGTCTTTCTGCATTGCTGTTACAAATGGTCTGTGTGAAGCACAAAGAAGCACAAAGATGAGTGCTTTCTGTATTGAGGAATAAACTCAAAAAGTCTCAAGTGAAGACACACACCTCCTTAAATCCTGCATTTGGACAGAATTGAGAGCACAGTCAGTGTGAAAGCATGGTAGTTCAAGATGGAAAGAGCAGTTCAAGTGGGCACTCTCAAGTGTAGGTGTACATTGGCTGTTTTGCAATCTTGAAGATTTTCCAGCTCCATATAGATGCAAAAAAAGGCTGCTCCCATCTAGCAGACAGACAGTGTACTTAAATGCTCAGGTTGATTTCTGCCCATGACTTCCTTCTAGGTATTTTCCAAAGGTGTCAAAAAACTCTGCTGAACTTACATTAGAACAAAATGTACACTATGATACTTAACAACTGCCTGGTTATCTACCAGAAAAAACCTGACAAATGCAGATTAAAGCCCAAACTCCATACTGCTCTCAGTTTCAGTATTACCACCTCACAGGAACATTGAATAAAGTATAAGATCAAGATGAGACTTTACAAATGTTTCTGTATCAAAATATTTCTAAAAGGTGCACCACAACTTTCTCCAGCAGATGTTTCTAACTTGGAACCAATAGAAGGAAGCCTCACTGGCAACCTCCAATATCTCTGCAAATGGCTAGTAAGCCTCTAATTCCATGTCCCGTTTCCGAGATCACGTTCCAACACATTTTATAGACAGGAGAAGAAAGAAATCACTTTGTATTGCCACACTTAGAGTGATTGTCCTGGATTCCTGACAGGGCCATTTTAGGTGGTCCCAGGCCTCAGCAAGCAATAGAAAACCATCCCAATGTACTGGATCAGAATGAATGACAAAATGAAATTAGTGCCAAGAACATCTGGGACATTGCAACGTGCTGGAATCTAACATGCAGGTTCTAAAAGAGCTTTTGGCTAAAGCTTTACCTCTTATTATGCTGCCTATCTAGTCATTCTTGTGAAAATGAGAGAGGAGAAAGGAATAAAGATAGTGATGGTGATAGCCAAAGGCTGCAAGGAACTTGTAGGTTATTAGACAGTTAATGATCATATCAGGCTAAGGATTTGGGAAAAGCAATCGGACAGACAGGCATTCTGCTCAGCTTATTCACACAAGCAGGGCTGACCTGCCATCACATGCTAGGTGATGACTTGTATTGGTTAAAAGTGTAAACTCGTAAATTGGAACAGAAGAAGTTTTACTCACTTTCCATCTTGTATATCCTGTTGCATTTGTGCAAGGCACTAGAGAATCAGGCACATTGTTTTGTGTGGAAACCATTTCATGACTAAGATGATCTGAGTTTTAATGTTCAATAGCTTCATAGAGGAGCAGTTGGAGCATAGTCAATATTAAAAATTGCCATTAAAATTTCCCACTTCTAAAATTATCTCATTTTCCAGATCTTTTGGGGGATGAGGTGAATGGGGAATTGGGAAATAGCTTTGTTCTAATAGGGAAACTCCTGAAGAAAAATATTTAGGAACAATACGGTTGATCTCCACTCTGATACTGATGCTGGCAATTTCTGTTACCAACATCAATATTATTATTAAAACAGATCCTTACATTTTTATATCAAGTTCTGGCTCTTGACATAGATGAATCCATGTCCAAAACCCTGTAGCACACAGAGACTGCATGATGTGTCCAAGACATTCTTTCCGACTTCTTTAGGGGGTCAGAGACAATCACCTACCTCCCACAGAGAAACTGGAAACTGGAATTGGCATGTAGTGATGACAATAAATGACCACAGCACTCAGGCTAGCTCTTCCTCAGGAGAACAAAGAAATCTGACTGTTCTGGAGTGGTCAGTGCAGACATGTGAGATAAATCAGGTGTGAGGAGGACAGCGATGCAGCCCAAAGCAACACGGAAGCGAAAGACTGAAAAATGGAAGAGATTACTCCAGATTATGATCAGCACTGCCAGCAGCAGGAAGGCTCTGCTGACATTTCTGTTCTTGCTGGCTGTGTGAGGGTCACGAAGGGGATCTCAGCAGGTGCTGAACTGCTCGTGCAGTGTGAGTTAACTGGAGTTCAAAGCACAAAGCGACTGAATAACACTCCGTGTGCAGCCGGGCTATTGCGCTATTGCCGGCCTTGGTTCAGACAAGGTACCCCGACAAGTGCCTACCTATGAATCAAAATGCCACAGCCATAAAATCCAAAACTGATTTAATATAAACCGCTGATTAAAGATTTTGTAAAAATACTGGTAATTTAGCTTTGTCCTGGCAGGATTTATCAATACCTTCTTGTTCTCTGCCTCGTTAAAACCAACTTTCTCTCCAGTTCTGATGGTTTGTGGCTTTAGTCCCTAATGTAATCCATCTCCAATTTGTACCAGAGGGCAATCTGGTCTGGCAAAAAAACATTCTTCTGTGCAGAAATTTATAAAGAATAATCTTATTACAATAATTCGTAAAGTGCCCTCGGGAAAGGTGCTCTCAATGTCATGACATCATAGAAACAATATACAATCCGATACATTATTTTCAAAAAAATCCTCCAAAGCAAAAAGGAGGTGAACAATAAATATATAGGCAAATACTGTTAGTCCAATAACAGTTGAAATAATTACGGAATGCTTTATAGTCTTGGAGTGGTTTTAACAATGGGAGGTGGGGAACAAATTGGCAGGAGTATCTTGGGAAAAGTCCCAAATTTTTTAAGTTCTATCAAAGTAAGTACACCATCAGCAAGCCCAGTATTTGAAGATGAAATATCTATGAATTACTATGAGGTATTTTACTGTGGAAATTCAAAAAATACAACATGTAAAGAAAATCCATGTTTTACTAAGAGGAAAGAAGATAATACAGTGTCTATGTATATCCACTGACCCTTAGTGTCTTTTTTTTTCTTTTTGTAAAGAAAACAATCTTTCCCTTCCCATTAATTTCAGATTTTATATATACATATAAAACTACATAATAGATATAGTTTTACGTGTATATACACATACAAAAATACTCATACACTCTTGTGGTATATATCTCAGGGTTTTACTGGATTTCAGAGTATTTTTTTTTTTTTTACTCAGAGAACACAACTGGGCAAAAAATCAAGTAATTGCATGCATGCAAGTGTATCTTGCCACTTGTGCATGTAAATTACACAATTTGTAAATAAATGCAGAAATAGCATGCTCAAATTAGGCACCTGATTGCCCAAGTAACTTGTTCACAGAAAATCAGATGATAACCGTCAGGAGCTCCTACCATGGATTCTTCTTTTCAGTGCTCCCTTATGGAATCCACGGTGTATATTCCAAACAACTGCATTGTTATTTTGTGCTTATACATAGACACAAGCAGTGCTGCACACTTTAATAAAGCTATCAAGTGAGCTTTGGACCAGATTTTAGAAAGTTGTTTAGATACTTAAAAGTCCTCTTGTGAGAATGAGCCAGCTCAGACAATTAAAAAAAAAAAGGTAGAAAAAGATTTGGTCTAATTTCAATTGGTTCAAATGTTATGAAAAAAAATAACCCAGGTATTTGTGGCCCTTCATGCCTCCATTAATAGGCAAAGTTTTGCTTCTGTGTCTTTGATTTTTTAAAGTTATCTTGTTTTCTTTAACAGGGAAGTATTATTTCACCATATACATTCACCTTCTAGTAAATCCTTCCTTTATTTTTGCATTGAAATAATCATTAATTAACAGTAAATTGATACAAGTGGACACAGAACGCCAGGTTGCTGCATTCCAGTGTATACTTCCTAATGGACAGAGAAACTGAAATACCCAAATCAATCCAAGTACTGCAAATAGAGAAACTTGCTAATTCATATATCAAAATTAGTTAAGAAATGGTCTTTTACCACAAATACGTTGCTCCTTTGTTGTTGTACTTCTTTTTCTGAGATGATGTTGTGGAAAGAGGGTATTTTCTTTTCTCTACCTATTTTTTGCATCAAATAAATCTTAGTAGCTTTAAAAGAAAAAGCTGAACAAACCATTATCTTAACAACAATCTCTCAAATGAGAGGAAAGGAAGCAAAAGCAGAAGTGCTGGGCTGGATCGTGTCCCTGAATTAGATATTACATATAATCCTAGTGGCTACATTTACCAGTTCTTCACAGGCCTCCTGCAGCAACAGCTGTGCTGGTCCAACTGTTCATCCTCCCTCAGAAAGGGGAGAGTTGTAAGAAAAGCTACTGGAGCCCCCTTATATTCTTGTGGGTTTCAATCAAGCATCACTGTATTTCTTTCCTCAAACTTCTCGTGACAGTATCTGCTGGTGACTTGCCATTGCTGCTTTTCTTCCTCTAGAGGAACAAAATCCAATTTGGTACTTAAATTACTTTGTTCCACTCCACTGGTCTGTGCCTCTTTTAAAAATCTTCCAGGAGTGCTGCTTGTCATTCTTGCAAAATCAGACTTTGCTTTTCTCCTATAAACAAACAAATGAAAATCCCAACTCTTCCCCATATGCCCTTTTCAAAAATATAATCATGATCATTTGTATCAGGAGAATTATTCAGCAGTCTCCAGTCTTGGTACAGCTTTTGTTGAGAAAACTGTAGCTTATATGACTCTGAAGTGTTTATTAGAAAGCTTTCAAAAAGTGATCTTTGTTTCAGGAAAAGAAAAATTGTTCAGTTTAGCAAATACAGACGTTCACAGCAGAGAGACTGAAATGGTTAAAAATGATCCTAGGGAGTAAGCAGCTCAGAGAGTTAGCAAAATAATTAACTTTTTCCTTTCTTTTACAGAAGAACACTAATAGCTGCTCTGGTTTCCACACTTAACTGAGACAGGTTTTGTTGTGTGGTCTTGGTTTTGCTTTTTTTTTTTTTCTCTATTGCTCCACACAGGTTTTAATTAGTGCTTCTCCTTGGCTACAAGTGCTTCATTTTGAAATACAAAGCTCTTAAAAAAAAAAACCAAAAAAAAACCACCCCAAAAAACCAAAACCCCCAACACCACATCACTGGAGGGGAAAATGGGAAGTGATACAGTGCAGCTGCAGCAATCTGGTTCTGCTGTTGTCCTCCCCCTCCCCAAATCCTCTGCATAATTTCAATCGTTAGTCGATGAACCTTTGGCAGGCCTTCTTCCATCGGCAGGCAGTGCACCACATATCTCTGTTCTCCATCCCATAGACCTTCCGACACTTTTTCCCCTCCCCTCTAGGCTTCCTGTCAGAGAGAAAGGGAAGCTTGTTAACGAGATGCTTTAGTATTTTGCTTTTCACCCTAAGACCAGGACAAGAAACTCAATGGAGTGCAGGAGGCAGAGAATCCTGGGCCTTTCACGGGATTTGGGCTGTTTTCATTCCAGCTGGGAGCTGATGAAGTGACAGACACACGTATGACCATGACTCCATCACTCTCAGGGACCAAACCTTCTCCTTGCCAGGCTTCCACAGCTTCTGCAGCAGCTGCTGAGCCTGCTCCTCTGCCCTGACTTTAGCCAGCAATTAAACCTGGACTAGATAAATTATACTTTAGCCACATGAAGTGCCAAAGCCATAATTGAAAGTCATAGCTGTTCCACAATACAGGCCAGGCCATGTCAGCCTAAAGTGCTGCAGAACTGTGATAAAAATATTTGGGATAGCTCAGAGCATCAGGTACCCATCAGCAGGTATCAGCTGTGCCAAAGAGAAAAGCTACCAGCTCCTAAGCTTGCTGGTCCTTCCTGCTTGCTCTGAGCTCATTGACTGAAAAACAACCAAGTGAGTGGAAAGTTTTAACCCTTGCTCTCAATTGAAGCACATTCTTGTGTGCACCTTCTCTGTGCTCCCCAAAGCCAGCAAGGTGGGCAGCACCTGCTTTTAAAGCTGTGACAATTGTCCTGTCTTCCATCTTACAACCACACTCAAAAGATCACAAGTCCAGAAAATGATCCAAGTAACTGCTAAAATTGATTTTTTTTTATTCAACACAGCAAGACAGCAAACCTGAGGAGCAATGCTCCACCAAGGAACCCAACATTCACTACAGCAATGACATCTGTGCCAGCATCTCTGAAAAATGTAACTGTACCAACAGAAGTGTTTAATACCTGTTTTACATGCACATGTTGCATGGCACACATGGGAATTGCCTGGTGACTCCTCTCTTGCATACCCACATATTTTTTGATGACTGAACATTAATTAATGGGCACAATCCAAGAATTGGGAAGATCCCAAGTTTGGTTTGTAGCATATGCAATGATCTGAGAGTCATGAGGAAAATGAAAAGTATGATATCTTCTTTTTGTCCCATTTTAGGATATAGTCATTTTAGGACTATGAGAAATAAGGAGTTTCTTTACTGTAAGAAATTTAACATTACAGTTTGATTTTTTTAACATAACTTTTTGAACACTCTAAAAGTAGATTCTGGTCAAATACCAGATTTAATGGAAATGACCGCAGCTTATGTCTAGGAAGACAAGGCATAAAAACCTTTGCCTTGATCTAATTTATTGTAAGACAGGGTTTCTTATAATTCAGTTGAAGCCAAATACCATTCTGACTGAATGGTGATAAACACATAAGACAGTCCAGCCTTTCAGGGAAAAGTGCACAGCCAGACAGTGCAGCTGAACTTTACCTTTGATGGTAGTGAAAAGAAAAATAGGTTCTGAATGCTTACTTTGAAGCGCTCTAGTGAGGACCTGCCTGACAAGTGCAATCAGGGCTGGCAGTGGGCTTTTTTTGTTTCTCTGGCCACTGACATACTATTTGCTGAATGGCCTCCAGGTTGTGAGGCTGTAGTGTGTCAGCAGGAGCTAATGGTCCCATACCTCAAGCCAAATGCTACTCTAGGCGGTGATGAAAGAACTGTGTGGGACTGTTTCTGCTCTCCACTCCCTGCAGGACGATTATGGGTTGGTGAGACCTGTCAATACAGACAAAAAAGCTTGCTTATATACACATGAATGCAGTATAAACACTTTTCCCCAGAAAATGCAAATTATGCTGCATGGTGGCAAGGATGCCCAGGAAAGGTGACTATATAACATACAAGCGTAATTAGGCTGTAAGTTTATTTAGCATTAGGTACATTGCATTAGCTTCTCTTTGTTTCCCTGTATTTCCAGCCATTCTCCTAGAGCAAAACAAAATACAGACCAGCACCACTGCAGGTTTTGGAAAAGACAAGAAACACATTCATTCTTATTTAAAAACTCTAAATAGCTTGTAGGAAAACCTTCTCCAATTTAAGCAAAGAAAATAACTGGAAAAATAAACTGTTCTGTGCTGAGAGCAATACCAATAATCTCCCATAAAATAAAGGGATTTCACTTGTTGCTCTGTCTGTGACTTGTCACTTTTTGTGGAGAGACACCCTTGGAGAAGAGGGTTTGTTGAAGAGCACTTACAGTGGGGCCCCTTGAGGTTTAACAGGCAGGGAGTGCAGTGCAGCCCTTCTGATCAAAGTTGCTAACAAGATGTAACTCCTTACTCTGTGCAGTAAAGCTTCTCAGCAGGTGCCCTCTTTGTGAATGTTTCCAAGTCTTCTGAGATTTTCCAAAGCAACAACATGGCATAAAGCTTGGCCTTAAATAATACCTAAATTATTTTACTATGGTCTTATTTTGCTCCTGTGTGAAGGCCACAACCCTTTGCATCTAAAACACCAGAAAAAAATTCTGAACACTCTTTTTTTCATTGTATATTGAATGTAGCAAGCTTCATTTGGGCATCTAGTGCACAGTCAGCTTCCTGCTGCCAGGAACTGCAGGTATGATCATAGTTCTCTGCACTGCTATGACTTTTCCCTCCTGCCCTTTTGAAGTCTTACAATATTTGGAAGAGAGGGAACTGACTGACCTCACTTGAAGAGAATTACTGTACGTGCTTTGATTTTGATACAAAGCCTATTTTAAAGCTACTCCATAGTAGCAAAAAACTAACACTTGTAATTGAGTGCAGACACTCTTTGAACTTTTACTCTTGGTTGGTAGCAAGAGAGATTTCTGATTTAAGTGTGTATGTGGCTCATACTCTGAACAAACTTACACCATTACTGATATACGAAATGTACCTGCAAAACTTGGAAGACATTTCTTCTCTCTCTGCCAGCTTACCATGTTTTGTACATCCAGAGACCACACTAGCTCCTTTAGTCCTATTCCTCCAGAATACTAAGGGCAGCTTGTTCTCTGCTACTTTTTTTCCAAATTTTTATCAACCACTTTCCTTGTTTTAACCAAGAATGATTGAAACTCCGAAGATAAAATGCAAAGCAATAGCACTTTTACAGTATTTGGCATTCACCAGACATTGTACAGTTTTCCAGTCATTACCACTAACCAGAGATCTCCAGTCATTCTGCTAGGGTTCAGAAACATTTTAAAAACCAGAAATTATTATGTGTCTACTACCAGTAACTGACACTCAATAAATTAGCTGGTTGTCATTGAACAGAAGAGTACTTGGATGGCCTCCTATGTTATAAGCAATTATCTTGCTTACTTCCAAACAGAGATCAGGCTGGAGCAGTACTTGCAGTGTGTGAACTCCTCCCTCACATTCTCCTGAGAGGGTCTCTGCACGATGGTTCCACAGACTGGCACACCAAGGCAGCTAAACAGCACCGAAGCTGAGCTTCAGTGTATTTTGACAGGCTTTGCAGCAGTTCTGAACAATACCAGTCAGCTGTTCTCTGCAGGGAACACTAAGAGCAGATTAAGAGGAAGCCCTGAGAAGGCAATCCTTGCCCTTGGAGGTTTTTCATGTCTCAAGTACTGTCTAATGCAGAGTAAAATAACGCTGTTTGTTTGAAGCAGGGACCTGGAGTTTCCAGTTACAACTCCTGGGGGGAAACTGTGGTTACAGAGAAGATTTGTGATCTGTAAACAGATTATCAAAGATCTTGCCTGTTGAACCTTTTTGTGTCTTACGAGCAGGCAGATATAAGTCGGTATCAGATGGCGGAGATCACACTGACATTCAGAAAGACTTTTACCCTACATTACATAAAAGTGGAAGTACATGGTCATTAGTTTAAAACCTCCACTACCAAGACATATGGACTTCACCATGGCTCATGCCATTTACATAATTTAATCCACTCTCCTCATGCATACCTAGGCTGTGGCTGATTTATTCTCCTAGTTGTCTCAACTGAACCAACATCAGGCTGTCCTTTCTACTTCATGCAGAGAACACCTCACAATAGTTCATAACTTTTCCAACATTCAACCTTTCACCTGATAAGTTACCTCAGAAAAATGGTATGTAAAAGTGTATTTCCCATCTGCCTTGAAATCTAACCTATGCATGATTCACAGCACAAAGGGCTTTGGAGGTTCCCCTAATTACAGAACCACAGAATAACCTAAGTTGGAACAGACCCACAAGGATCATCAAGTCTAACTCCTGGCCCTGCTCGAACACCCCCAAGAGTCACACCCTGTGCCTGAGAGCATTGTCCAAACATTTCTTGAACTCTGTCAGGCTTGGTGTTGTGACCACTTCCCTGGGAAGCCTGTTCCCTGGGGTGCCCAATCACCCTCTTGGGGAAGAATCTTTGTCTAATATCCAAACTAAACCTCCTCTGACACAACTTCAGTCCCCTGGGTCCTGTCACTGGTCACCAGAGAGAAGAGATCAGTGACTGCCCCTCCACTTCCCTTCACGAGGAAGTTGCAAACTGCGATGAGGCCTCTCCTCAGTCTCTTCTCCAGGATGAACAGACCAAGTGACCTTGACCACTTCTCCTCCTTTATGACTGAAAGACTTATAATAAATGCCTGTGTTTAGATGTTGTGAATACTCATGAGCCTAGAGCAGCCACATACAGAGCCCAACTGATCTAGCAGTACGTTTGGGCTGTTTTGAGGTGCTCAGTTACTTGCTGTTAAGTACACGCACATTCACAAAGGCCTTTTGGTGCTGCTCTGCTGAAGAGTTTCTGAAAACAAGGACTTCATGCAACTCACCAATGTTTCAACACCCCAATTCCCAGGACAGAAAGCAGGAAGTGCTCAGTGTCATTAAATTCAGTGTCCACAGGAATGAAAGGGGGAAACACTAGAGTATGTGTCAAAAAATAAACGTGAAAGGAGACTATTTTGAAAAGGTGTAGACCTATGCACTTTTTCAGATCTTTACCTAATCTCTTCCTTCTCAGTGGTTTGTGCAGGCCAGGAAAGTATTCCAAAGCCATTTCAGAAAACTGCTTGCATAAATATCAAGGGTCAGGCAAAAAGTAAGGGTTTAGACTTACTCTCTGAAGTTCCCTTGGGTGCTACAGACTTGCTACTCATTTCAGGGACCGTGTACCTCACAATTGCATGAGTTTGTTGTGCTGGCTCTGTCACATAGTCTGGGCTTAAATAAACCCCATCAGAGAAGGAGGAAGTCTGAATGTAGGTGAAGTACCTACACTCAGTATAAGGGTAGGAATTGCCAAACCCCTGTTTTTGTGAAGCAATATCTAATTTACTTTGAAACAGAAATAAAACTTTAATTTAATATACAGGTATTTAACATAAATTTGCATTTTCACCCTCACATACTGCACGTAATTTTTCACTGCATGTAAGACTTTGTAATTCATAGATGATCACGCTGATGACAAAGTAGTCAAATGTGTGCAAACCTGGAAGATTTTTTATTATTATTATTATTTTCTTTGTTAAACGCCCTTATAAATGTTGTTAGAGTTATGATGGCAGCTCACATTGTTCCCTGAGCAGTTTATAATTCTGCATCACTGCTTCCCCAGGTTTTTGTATTGTGATTGCTTTCAAATTGTACTTAAATCATTGCCATCTCCATAGAATTCTCAGAAAGTGATTTAATATTTCTTAAATTCTATTGAGAACTCTTCACTATACAGCCACAGATCAGCGTTGTTGCCTGAACAAGTAAACTCGATGCATACGTGTCTAATCCTGTCCTCTAAAGTGTCTGATTTACAATGTGACTAATTGCATTTTTAGATTCCCAACAGTCCTGGCACCAGTTGGTGCTACTCCACAAAAGGAGCCAGTTTCGTAATTACTCCGTATCAACCCCATTGTTGGCAAAATCAAATTCTCAGGGAACTTTGCGGATAGCACACTCTGTCAAGGCACTCTTGTTGCCAGCGTGATGCCTTTCACTGCTAGTTGTTCCTTGATGGAATTTAATAAATATTCATTGGCAGAGTGCAGTGTAATTGATTCAGTCACTTTCATTTTTATCAGCTCTGCAGGATGATGCCACAGCCTCTGCAGAAAATCTCCAAGATTTGCCAAAGGTTGACAGTAAGAAGCTTTGGAGATTCACTTGGTGAAGAGATGGGAGGGAAATAGTATCTCATATCGCCTTGTCTAATATTTACTGTCAGGAGAAAAAAGCTATATGGTTCTTTGGATGAGCAATGTGCCTTATATAACACACTTTAAAAATTCATAAAGTGTAATATTAAATGAGATGTTATGATATCAAGAAGGTTTATGATTAGAGAATATTAATTTATCATGAAAACAGCGCTTTCCAATAAAATGAGAATACTTTACATTAATATTTATTTGTATTCATCATAGAGAAGATTTCCCACTACTCATAAACAGTGATTTACTTTCAGCAGTTCCCACACCAGACACTACAAGCTGAATCCCTTGCAACTCTTCATAAAGTTTTTCACTTCCCCTTCAGTACCTACACCAACACTGTGGTACACTGAGAACCACTGCAATTCTGTGTTTATGCAAACATCACATTTCTGCAGTCGTGTTCATAGAATTAGGCCTTGTACACCAGCTTTTTTGAAGAAAGGGTCAGTGTTGAATTTCCATCTAATACATCCTCATTAAAAAGCTGTCAAACTGCAATATGTATTAATAACAAACTGTAATAGATACTGAACATATTTTCTGTATAAAACAACATTTTTCTGCTATCAGTAGGGGCTACACACTTGTAGCCTCCTAAAGTGGGACTTTGCATTTCATTTTATTGTTTCTTCCAGCTGCCTTTCAAATACGCTTCATCTTCAGAGTTCACTTAGGCAACAGCCCCACTGGCCTGTTATCATAACCATCACCAGGCTGATTTTTCATCTAGTTTTTTAAGAAATCTCTTAGTAGCACAAAAAGAAGCACGTAATGCCAAGCTCTGCACCTACCAGGATGTTCTTTTACAGGCATATAGTTTAAAAAAGATATACTTTTGATTCAATTGCCTGCTTGTGGACATTGATGCAAAAATAACCTAACTGTAATGATAAAGAGAGTAACAAAGGTGTTAAAAACAGCCATGCTGGCAAACTGAGGCACATGTTCAATTTGTTTCTTTTTGGTATCTGGTATGTCACATACTTCCATAATTAGACACTGTGAAACAAAGCAAAAAGATCTAAAAAACCTTTTTCTCCCCTTCTTTCCTTTTTCAATGTGCACTTACTGGAATGCCGGTGAAGGTAACTGGAGGAGACTGCCAAGAGATGCTAAAGCTACTGCCATTGGGTGTGAATTTTGCTGACCCTGGAATGTTCACCGGAGGAGTGGCCTGTGTGAAGAGAAAGTATTATTCCAGCAAGAAGAACCATTCCTCTTCCAAAGAACTTCAAAGGATCTTTCCTTCCTTGTAACGGTAAATCTGAGAGAGATTTTCCAAGGTATAAAAAAATTCCATGGTGACAAGCATTTTACCCTTGTGAGAGGGATAATCATGGATAAGCTAGAAAGGAAAGGACAGAGTTACATATATACCACTGTTCCTAAACCTTGTTTAGAGAAAGATGATTGCTCTCAAAAGAATCCATAGAAAGCCCTTAAGAGCTAGATCTGTTAAAAAAACAGACAAAATCAAACAACACATACAAGTAACTTTTAAAATAATGCCAGCAAGTAGCAAAAACTACTTCACAGATGATCACCTGTTTCACAGTGATAAACAAGGCCATACTTAAACTCATGGCAGTCATTTTAAGCAGTTTTAGTGGGGATAGCAAGGCTTGTTGGATGGAAGCGATCAAAAGTAAGTGTTGGCCATTTCTCATTTATCAGAGAAATGTTAAGAGTCATCCCAATTAAAACAGTTTTTCCTATTAAAAACAAGGAGCTGTAAATCATCCTTTGTATTCAAAAAATAGCTCCTGAAATACTAAACTAAAGCAAGTATTTGAAGGACTCCTGGGCTCCTTGAACTCCTATGTTCTTCCCATCTGGGCTGTAATACCCAGTGCTGCCCAGGGGTGTAAATGTGATAACTCGAGCTTAGAGTGTTGAGCATCTTTCATCTTGTGCTTTTCCTTTGGTTTTCTCACTGGGTTATGAGTTTCCATGATTTTTTTCCCTGCCTCTTTTTGAATCCCATTTAGTTTTCATAGAATCATGAAATTCATAGTTGTGCAGCTACCCTGCCTAGCAGGAGCATGAGCAGCCAGCATGAACAAAGGCTCATTTTGACCCTTGAATTTCAAGCTGTCACCACAAAAAAACCCTCCTTGGTCTAACCTGACAAAGATTTTGCTAAAATGAGTTTTCACTTCTGCCTTTCAGTTGACTGTATGTGACAATGACACAAGACACTCATTTAGGCAGTGTTTGTGTTTGGGGCTGCTGAAACTGTCTCACTGCTCTGCTTCAGGAAGAGAGTACTTCTTTGAGCCACCAGGCAGAGAGGAGTGATGACAAACTACAACCTGATAGTCTCCATTAAAAAAAATCTTCCAAATAAACAAGGGCTGAAGCAATCCCCTAGAGTGTTTCCAGGAAAAGCAAGGCAAGACCATCAGATGCCTGTGTGTATGGCAAGCAATGCTCTGTGGGCTGCCAAGCTGCTGACAGCTCCAAGAGAATCCACAGAGACATGCAGAGCAAACATCTACTAAACTCCATAAAATACAAAACCCTCCCTGAAAGGCGTCAAGAACTATTTGGCAGCTTCAGGTGGTACCAGTAGTTCTTCATCACAACCCTGTTCAAATGGGAAGCAGTGAATGACCACAGAGTTCCAGACAGAAAGAACTGGAGAGAACTAGATGAGCAGAGAGGCAGCACAGCCTCTGCTCAGCATCCCACAAGGACAGCAGCTCAAACCCAGGGTCAGCACAGCAACTTCCTCAGGTATTTGAGTAAGACCTGGAAGGGAAATCCTAGGTGCAGAAAGAGCCTGCTTGTAGCTCCTCTGTAGTTCAATTTTACAGGTACAAGGCAATAGTTTTGTGAAGAAACATGAAGTTTACAACCGACACAATTTGCAGTTGCTTAAAATACCATAGTGCTCAATTCCTTTTTCTCAGTGCCTAAATATCTGCCTCAGACATGATCCGACTTAGATAGTCAATCACTTTGTTCACTCGTTTCCCAGATGGGCCTCTTTGCTCATCAAGCAGAGTCAGCTTTTTCAGCTAACATTTTAGTCAATCTCTTCCATAAGGTAAGCAACCATAACATTACAACCAAGTAAGAATTTCTATACCCCAACCTCAATTTGGCTTAGAGACCCCCATCTAATTGCCAATCAAAATATATTAATGAATAATTTGTATTTATTTATTTATTTATGCCAACATTACCCTTATATCTGAAATAGCCTGTGCTCATCCTCTTTCCCTCTCATGCTTGTCCTCTCGCTTTCTTCCCAGGCAGCAATTCCATCCTCTCCTCGTCCCTTGCTTTGCCTGAGGTATCAGTCCCAGGGCTGGAGAGGCAGCCCATGTCCTCTCTGCCCTCTTCCTACTTCTTCTGGTTGGAGTCCATAACATCGAATTTTGCGGACCAGAATGCTAACTCAGGATGTCAGCTGAAGTTATGTGGGGGTCTTGTATAATGGCATTAAAACCCCCTCCCTCTGCTAGATATTTCTTATCCAAGAAAGCTGACAACTATTTTTTTCCCCCTTCACAGCTCTGTTGTTGTTGGCTCACAGTCATTCTGTGCTTGATTAATGAACGTAGGTTTGCTTCTAACTATTTTCTAACTACCCTAGTTTATAGCAGAAAAATCTCATTAGTTCCTTAGATGCAGGACTTTTCATGTTCTGACATTAAACTGCATCCAAAACCTATTATGTTCTTAAGATCACCCAGTCATGTAAACCTGATGTATAACTCCCTTACTCCTGATGTCTCCCAAGTCTGTTATCAGTGAAGTTTATTATAGTGTTTGTGTATTACCAAAATGATTTAATGAAAATGAGATCAGGGCCAAGAACAGCTTTTCATCTAACCCCACTAATGACATTCAAAAGCCCTTTCAAAATAACTCACTGCTGTTCTCCGTGACTTTCCAGCTCTTTCTCCCACAGTAGATTTAATCTCTTGTTTAACAAATACTGCCTATATGTTTTAAGATCAAATGCTCTCCTTGAATCCAGAGGGATTTTGTTCTTTAGTTTGCTATATTACTATATTCTAGAATCATCTTTCTCTGGGGTTCCCCCAGTGCAGTTTGCTTAAACTGCTGTACTTTCCAGAATTTCTTCAATTTTTCTTCTGAATCATTCCTCACCCATAGGAGTGGGTCAGGGAAGAGCATCAGGACTTGCCTCACATTCCTTGTATCTTTCTCACTACAAGTAGTCTTCCTGATGTTTTTCAGTCATAGAGGAAACAGCAATTAACAGATCTCTTTAGGATTCTTGCGACCGAGCTTTGGGTTCTGTATTTTTCCTCCTTTTTTTTAACAGGAATCCTGTGATGAACAATATTCAGCCTCCCTTATCCAAGTTCCTTGAGCTGCTCCCAATGAAGTAATCTCCACTTTCTCCTCTGGCTGGTGAGATCTGAATCTCCACTCTGCCTCCTGGCCCTTCTTTCAGGGCTCAAGAAATCCTGGCAGAGGATGCCACTGACCTTCTCTACAGAAGCTGCTTCCTTTGCCAGGACAGCCTGAATGCTTGAGCAGGGACTCTGCCTCCTGCTTCCGATTAGCAAGCTGTGAACAGTGGACTGTGCCACTCCTCACTAATGAAATTAAGCACTGAAACCAGAGCAACCGGAAAAGCCCACGGGGCTCAGGCACTTGTGGTCTTGTGTCATGGAATACATCAATTCAAATCCAATTCAAGGGCTTAAACACTTGAATTAGGATTTCCTTAGGCAAGTGCTTTACTCAGAGGCTGCTTGTAAAAAAGGGTTGAGTGGATCTCCAAACAGCAGGGCAGACTGTCATGACTGCAAATCCCAAATGAAGCAAAACTTGTCAACAGCCTAGACTTGTTGCCTCACTCTCTGAGGCAGGGCTTAAGCTACACTGAGAAGCAAGTCTTTCTCCCAGCTGGTTTCAGCAGTCCCAAAGTTGGCATGCTACCTGATGAAGCTTCCACCAGCGATACCAAGCTTACATCCATGCTTTTCAACATGCACAGAAGTCTGAAACAAGCCTGTGAATTCTCTATAGCTCCCTCTAACCTTTTAGTAGGTGTGCTGCAAACATACCATGAAAATTTTATCTGTACAACGCTGTACATGATAGTTATTGCATCTGATAAATTTAACAGAGTTCAGTTCTCCAGTGCATACACAGGTCATGGACCACACTACTTCAAAGCCTCTATTCCTCTTTTCTCTTACGGTATCCAGACCAAAACATGTCAAGTTTTAGTGCAGTTTTATAATTAATGCTTTCTGTCAAAACTTAGCTGGAATGTTTTAGGACAGCAGTTTTTGCCATATGAAAAGCATTACCTCCAAAAATAGAAGATACCTTATCTGATTTTTCATTCTTCCTGTTCTGCTTCACATCTGCAAACTGACATCTCACACTGTACAAAAAGAGGAAATGAATTGTTCCTGGCATCCTTTGGGTACTTGTTGACACTTCAAGCAGAGCTTGTACTTGTTCAATAAAAACAGAGCTGAAATGAAGCCTATGGGAGGCATTCGGCTGACCGGATGAGAATTTTTACAGTGCAGGAAACTCCATCTGAGCACATCACCTTGGCTTCTCCTTATGGCCAGTGAAAATGGAACTGATGTGGGCAGTGGGATACACAGATCAACTCTTCTCAACCTGAAGTATGCACCTATGTGTGGCTGGATAAATAGCACCCCAAAATCCACTGTCTGTGGTGGGCACATAAACGAACAAACAAACAACGAGCTCAGAAGAATACATCTCAATTTAAATAAAAAAAGCACCTTTGACTGCCCTGAAAATCTTTCAGCCCACTAAAACCCAAACATTGTGATATGACATTTCTTTGCACATTAGTGACATTACTGTAATCACTGGAGCTCTTACCACTGGTGTTACCTGGTAAGCGTGGTCCGTGTGTACGAGGTAGAGGTTGGTAGGAGCTGAGCGGCTCAGAGGTGTCATCAATTTAGTCTCAGTTTTGGCACAGGAAGTTTCGGGACGGATTGCATCTTGGGTGGGAAAGGAAGGAGGAGATGCTAAAGATGGAGAGACTGGGGAAAGACTGCATAAGCCATCAGCTACTGAGTCCGTGTTGAGCCTGATTTCTGTATAGTAAAAATCTTCCTCTCCATCACTGTAGTCAGACTCTCCTACACGTCTGTATCAAGAAAAAGAAATAAGATTTGATTGAATGAAAGCAAGAGCCCCAAGGTAAATTTTAAGTTCTAGATGCATGAACAAATATATTCATATTGTCAATAGATTAATATTTGCAGTTTCAACCCTTCCTACTTTATCCGCATTCTGACTGCAGGTAAGGGGGAGAGAAAAATCATCTAATCTGAAGGAAAAAGATTTAGGAATTACTTTTTTTTCCCCCTCTCTGTGTCATTCTTAACAAATTCTTTCACCTTGGAGTAGATGTTTGACTCCTTCAGATCAAGTATCAGCTTCTCATTTGTAATTATTGTAACGTTAACAAGAATCTCAATGCACTTTGTCTTCAAAAGTCACAGCAGAAGCAACAGACACAGGCAAGATATACCTCACTCATGTTACAGCAAATAATCTGCAATCTTATCAGAAGTTACTTATTTACACCTAATATAGTTATGGCTGCCACTCACTGTAACTTTCTGTAGCGTAACTGAAGAAATTGCTAGAAAACAGTCTCACCACACAACTCACTCAAGACACAGAGGAAGGACTCATACGGGCTGGCTTGCCATGGCCAGGACTTTCTGGTCCTGCTCTCTAAAAGCAGACTTATTGAAGGAGGGCATGTAGAAGGTTTAATTGCCTTAAATTTTCATCTGATGCGCATTTCAGAGCAAGTGCTAACAGTGAAAGCCCAGTCCAAGCAGTAGCTCCCAGCAGACTACACATTAGCTGGGAGGGAGCACGGCCAGGACAAAGGCATATTCCATGTTCAATATGGCATGTTCATGTCATGATATGTCATGTTCAATAAATACACTGGAGGGAGTTAGCTGGGAGGTGCTGATCACTACTTCGGGACAGGCTGGGCATTGGTCAGCAGGTGGTGAGAAACCGTAATGTGCATCACTTGTTTCTCTTCAGTTTTGTTTCTCTCTCTCTCCCCTTTCCTTACAAGTATTAGAGTCATTAGTATTACTGTTATTATTATCATTAGTGTTTTATTTTGTTTAAGCCATTAAACTATTCTTGTCTCAACCCATGAGGTTTACTTTATTCCTTTGATTCTTCCAGGGAAGGAAGGGGATAGTGAGTGAGTAGCTTTGTGGTACTTAGCTGCTGACTGGGGTCTAACCATGACAACATGCAGCTAGTTTCCTTTTTCTTTTTAGGTTTCTTATGTGGTTTGTGGTTTTGGTGGGTTTTTTGGCATTAATAGTTTTTTTGCATTAATTCAACTCAGAACTGGCACAAGCACCTGACCTGATGTGAAACAAAAGCTGAAAAGTATTCATGCAAGACCCTGAACCGGTCTACCACAGAGTGTCATCCCAGATGTGATGTGCAGACAGAACATATGATGTAATGGCACTGAGCTGTGCAGCTGACAGGGAAGTGCAGTGTGACCTCAAGCTCTATTTGACCTTCTAGCAAAGTTGACAGAATTTCAGGAAAGAAGGTGCCTTGCTGTTGGAATAAGTGCTCATTCACTTTGAGGCACTATTCTGCAATTTCCTCAGAAACACAGGGATATGAGACAGAGAAGCCAAGGACAATCCAGGTCATCTCTCCAGCCAAGGGCAAATGCTCCTCTTCTATATCAAATTCTTTAGACTCCCCAAAAGACTGCTCTCTTACCCAAGGTGAATGGTCCGTATGTGTTTCTGAATCCCTGCAGCTGTGCTCAGTACCTTCCCACAGTTCTTCCACAGACATTTGAACATCACCTTCATGGAGTTCTGAAAATTATGAGTAAAGCAACATTAATTGTATGGAAGTTGTAGGGGTATTAAGAAAGATTTCTTCCCTGAAAGGGTTGTCAAGCATTGGAACAGGTTGACCAGGGAAATGGCTGAGTCACTATTCCTGAAGGTATTTAAAAGACTTGTAGATGTGTTGCATGGGAACATGGTTTAGTGCTGGACTTGGCAGTGCTGGGTTAAGGGCTGAACATTTCTGTGACTCTGTAATCCAATGAAGGCAGAAAAAACCCCAAACTACGCAAAACAGATAAACAGTTACAAAACACTGTGAAGGTTCAGAGCCTTTGACTCCAAATTCATATATGGTGATCTAATAGTCTTTTGTCAGGTGTGTCACCCTACTGAATTCAAGAGAATCCCAGTGAAAAGCTGCAGGAGCACCTTGTGACAAAGCTTTACCTCCCTCTGTTCATTGACAACACTTTCCCATTTTTAAGTTTCAATTCCTCCACTAAGGGATGTAGATGATATAAAAACTTCCTACACTTCTTTCAAAAAAACCCTGATGAGGACTTCTCACTTAATCCAACGCACCTTCTTAAATAAAGGTCCTTCCAAAGCAAACTCTTATGAATGTTTCTGCTCATGATATCTTCAGCACAAAAAAAATGTTGTGCCAGAAAAACAGCTTCTGTTATGTCAATATTTGCCATGAGCTGGCACAATCTGCTTTTGTTTCACTCAGAAGCTGTTGTGGACGTTATTCAGACAAGAGAATGAGAAGTTATCGGTCCGTGTTCAATATTAAAAAGGAAATAGGTATAATCTTATTTAAATATTCTTTTTATATTCTTTAATATAAGTTCGTTGATCCCCACTGAGTTATCATTGATTTAGAGCACAGCCAACAAGGCAATAACTAGGCCAATTTTTGACATTTTGAAGACTCTGGAGAAAAGTAGTCTTAAAACAACACAGATGTTACAAACTCCAGAGATATTTAAATTTTACCCCAAAATGAAACTGATTTTGTACAGTTTAAATAAAAAAAGAGTTCTAAATAGCTTGTAATTCTCAAAAATAATTTTCTCTATTATTATAGAACACATTATTAGCATGAGGAAGAGCATCAAAATAGTGTATTATTATTCTATAATTTTAGTTACATATAAGATTAAATAAATATATTAATATAAAACTCAACTGGAGAAAAAAAAGGGGGGAGAATAAGCACATCCTTTGACTTAAGTACATTTCACCGTGCCTTAAACAAAAGCTGACGTGGTGCTTTCTTCAGTTTGGACCCTGCCAGGAGATGGTTTCAGCATTTGCTAGGAAGATGATGATCAGAATATAACTTCAAAAAAACATCTCAGCTGATGGGCTTTTTAAAATACAAGTTGATTGTAGTAGGATATTCTCATAGTCACCCTGCAGTCTAACATCTCCTGTTTTAAAGCATGAATGCTTAGTGCTTTGAGATTTGAGGTACCTGATCATACTGCTTGTATGAAAAACTTCTACTTTGGAATAAATTGTACATAAATTGCCTCTCTGCTTTTTTATTTGATAATACAACCATCAGTCAAAGAGATACAGAATTCTTTTTCTTTACTCAAATTAAATATAATCTATCTAGCAATTCTGATTGATACTTTTCTTACTTCTATAATATAATACTAAATACTATCATCAACTCAAAACCACACAATCAACCACCAACTATGGCAACAAGATGAAGGCCATGTTTACAACTGACATCCTAGGAATTTCAATATGACATCATGAACACCATATGCATCTTTATGAACCCAGAATGGTTTAACATCCATCCCCAGTTTGATGGCAAAATCAGTCTCCTAGCTTCACTGTGGTTTTGGATTTATTGTCAGTGGTAGGAGTTGGCAAAAACCCATGCACTTTTAACATAATCAAGTAAAAGCTCACTCAGTAAAAATAACATGCTTACATTTCTTCCATTTCCTTTCCATTTCCAGGCTTAATGTTTTATTTAAGAAAATAATGGAACATAAATGGTTTGGTGAGGAATAACTAGCTCAGAGAAAACTTTTAAGCAAATAGTAAAGTTACCAAGCACTCTATTTCCAGGTTTACTCCTTCTGACTTTTGCAGCCCTGAAGAAGAAATAACTTGAACATTTTTGTTTCAGCCTCTAAAGGCGCTAACTTATACTCAGATCAAGTGCCATGCTGGACCCAGAATAAAGAAAAAAACCTGCAGGAAAGCAAGTTAATTTATAAAACCAGCTTTGACATGGAATGTTACTGTTTATCTAAATAAAACATTGCCATACAAAGCAAAATCCCTGTGAACCAGAACAGACAGTGTAATAGACCTATGGTGGGTACATAAATAGAAATATTTGAAAGCAACATAGAAAACAATAAAGATGGCAGCTGCAAACACATCTTGTCTCATCAGAGCTAAGCAGTAAGACTGGTGCTAATAAGACGAAGGTTAACTGAGAAGTAAAAGGCAAACCAGAACACTTCTGCACTCCCACTCCTCCTGTCCCACACGCCCCCAATTGTCTCTCTGTTTAGTGTAATGTTCAGCTCCAGCTTCTAATTTATTATAACAAAGGTGTCCTCCACATACTTTTTTCCTCCTTAGCAAGATGCACAAACATTTTCACCCCTTTCCCACGAACAAGGGAAGAACTGCATGGGTCAGCAAATAAGCAGCTTCTGGAGCAAGAGGATAAATCTGAACAGGTTTTAACAATCATTAAAACTTCTTCCTGCTGGTGATGAAGCAATTAACTGTCTCAGACTGAGCCAGAAACAAATTCACTAAGGGAATAAATTCTCTGTTTTTTTCTCCTTACAAAAAGCCCTTTTACATCTTGCTATGTAAAATCTGTCCTGTGGTGTTGGGAGAGAAGGAAACTTGGACTAGGGCCCCCTCTTTGTTTTCTTTTTCTTCCAGAGAAGCTTGCTGACTAGCAACGGTGCTTTTTTGGGGTTAGTTTTGGACCCTTTTTTATGTCATGTTTTATTTAGCCTGCTTAATACTCCAACTGAGGATAAATTTGGCTAATCCTAATAGTATATCAAAAGCCATCGGGTTTGAGCTTGCTCTCTCCTTTTTTCACTCCATATGTTTGTGCAGAGAAAGCTTCACAGTATTAAGGTATCTGACATGCTGTCAGACAAACAGTACTTTAAGGGAACAAGGACTATTAAGGCCATAGTCAGTTTTTGTGATGACATGTAAAGGCTGCCTGTTGCATCCTGCACACAGAGAATTTGTCAAAGTAGGATAGAAATCCCTTGAATGGCCAGAGGCAACACCTTCTGGAAATCACTCTAGTGTTTTCTGAGCAGGAGGCTCTTTAGCACCTCACCATCTGGCAGGAAGTATGTGGTGCTGATGGCAGCATGTGTGTGCAGGAGGTGACCATGCTGAGTGAGACACAGTGACTCGGCAAAATCCCTACGTTAACTGGATGCCAAGGAAGGATACACAACAAGCAGAGCTATGTGGGTGACCTATTCCTTTCTCACAACAAAATAAGCCTACCAACATCCTATCTACCTGTGGGTATAGAATGTAACATGAGGCTAACCTTTCTCTTCCTAGGAATGGGTTCATCGAAGAGAAGGTTGCTTGTTTCACCTTCGTCAATACCATCATCTGGCTGGGAAGGTGTCCGAAAAGCTTTGAAGCTATCAGCTGACAGAGGTGGAGATGGCGTGGATGGGTTGGACTGGTCACTGGGAGCGTTCCAGCTCCAGTATCCACTGCTGCTGGTACTAGAAGGCACAAATCCTCCTTCTTTCCAAGATCCATTCAGGGATTCTGACAAGAACAACAAAAACAATTATTACAACAGTATCATTGTGATAGGGCTAAGGAGTTCTTTTTTCTAAGATTTAGATGCCGTGTTGGTAATTAACTGGACATTCAGTAAAGGAAAGTGAAAGCATTGAATGTAGAGAGGACAATCATATCTAACCCACTGCACACAAATTACATATTCCATACTTGTTTTTTCTTTTATTTAAAACAAATGAACAAACAAACAAAAGCAGTAAAGTATTTTTCTAAAAAGAAATGTTTCATTTGAAAAGATAACCTGTTCTGGACCATAAACAACAATAAACAGTCAGATATTGCACGCATGATTTAAGGAAAACATTTAAATTTGGTCCCTGAAACTCAAACTGTTCTGTGATCCTAAATACATCCTCAACTTTCAACAGGAACACATGACTATGGTGAGGCTCCAAAGCAAGATCCAAGCCACCGTACGGCCAACAGGAGATCACCTGGGAAGGGGACACACTCAGCCCCAGAACAGTAAGCAGATCCACAAAAACACGACCATCTTCCCAGTACTAAAACACCAAAGAAAACCACAGTTACACTTTGTGTTCCTATAACCTCTCAATACACATGCCTCTGCCTAATCTGAATGTCTACATGAGGTGTACGTATCCCTTGGGATACACAGGTGTACAGGCATCTGGTTCCAGAAGTAGAACACACAGACATTGGATCACCACCCACACCTACTCGCTGGAGGAACTGCCTCCTCAGTGCAGCAGTTCCCCTGGCATTATGTGGTAAGGAGGCACTCGAACGAACAGCTTACACTCTGCAGCACCATGGGTGGGAGTAACAACACTGCCCGTGCAGTGTGAGGCACAGCTTGAGCCACGCTTCACATGCAGAGGTTGTCAGGCATCAGATGCCGGCATGTCACTCCTGCCAGTCCCTCCAGGGCTCCTGGCAGCAGAGGAGGATGTAGGTCAGCAGCTCAGCAAGGCATGGCCCGAGCACATCCAGGGTGCAGCCACAGGCGGCTCTGCCGGAACCCTCGGGTTCTCACAGGGCTTGGGCAAATGTGCAGGGATTGTTTAGGTGCGGCTTCTCCCAGCTCAGGCACTGGAAGCTTCTCCCAATGACACTGTAGGTGCCTGAGTATTGTGTAATACCTGACTCTGGAGCTGGCAAGCAAATAATATCTTATCTGTTCATGAAACAAGTCCTTTCAAGTCACTGCCTGTCTTCAAAAGATCTGCAGAATTCACTCCTTCATTCCTTCTCAATTTCTTACAGATAAATCTAACTAATGATTAATTGTTAATGGTATTGGCAAGAAAGTCAGCTATCAAAAGCTTATTCTCAAACCGAATTAATTTTTTCTACTAATTCAGTTGGTTTTGGACAAAATCCCTAATGCTTACCATCAGCTGCTCAAAAAACCAGAATGCAGTGCCCCCTTGAGTAGGCAGCAGTACTGATATACCAATCAGGACCACACAGCATAAATGGTATTGATCTTCTCCCCTTCACCCCTCACAATTCCTCTGGAAAAGGACATACACATTTCTGGTACCTCCTAAGTTAATATATGAAAATGTCATGTTTGTCTCATGATTACAACTTTCATGTGACTGTAATGAAGGTTGGTTTTGTTTCTTTCAAATATTTGGTACTTCAGTCTTGTGCCAAAGCCAAAAAATACATCTGGTATCAACTTGTGACCTTAGCATAGCTTAAAATTTCCATGTCTTCAGAAAAACAAAGGAACACTTAACCACTACTTTCTGACACAGTTATGGTGATACTTTGTATTCTCAGCGTTTACAGCTTATCCTCACCTTGCTGAGAAAGAGATGTAAATCAAGAACATTTTTAAAGTAGTATGGAAAAGACTGAATGAGGTTGACAACAGGAAAAAACCAAACACTGGTTCTCATTCATAGTAACAAATCTGTCAGTGTAAAGAAGTTTAATATATAAATAAATGCAACTTACTCTTATTTTGGGGCTCTTTTCACATTGCTGGAGTTGCGTGAAAGAGAACCAGACCAAATATTATTCAGCTGCAGAGATACAAGGGCCAAACTCTGATCCAGTTTACATGGGTGATCACTCCCAGGAATTCCAGCACAGATCTGACTTTAATATTAATGCTAATGTTAATTTTTCTTTTTATTTCTAGGCAAAATTCTATTAGTTTTAACAAATGTTCCTTTAATTATACTGCTACTTACTGCCCTTTATTGTAAAAGCATGTAGAAGAAACCAATCACTAATACATTTCTTGCTTGTATTACTAGGATCAGAGCCTAGCCTTGCAACATCAAATAAGCTTTAAATTATCAAGTCTTTACACTTCTATTTGAGTCTTTAGTAAGCCTTGACTCAGGCAAAACTAAGATATTCAGGGAGAAGGTGCCCAAAATCTTGTCTGTAACTACTGAAAACACGTGCATTATTTTCTCAGGCTAATCTTCCCAGATTTTGGGAAACAAGCAGACAAGCTATATGAAGAAATATCAAAGAACACTCAGACTATGCTAGGAAATATCAAAGGCACTTAAACAGCCACCATTTGCCTATTAGCAATTCAAAAGGGCTTGTTTGGAAGATCTTTCCAATCGACAGCTGCAGTTAATGTGCAGTGCTGCTCCTGACAAGTGTCACCTGCTCAGACTGTCTAAGGTGGCAGATACTGCTTCTCCCACAGCAAAGTAGCTCCGCAGGACAGGGATGCAGCAGGGCATGTATGTGTGTGTGCTAAATCCCTGCCTGCCACATCAGCACAGATCCATCTTCAGCTGTGGTTCTGTCTGTGAGCTGAGCAGCTGGAGAGCAGGTGTGCTTTTACCCTTCTGCTGGCCTTTCCCAGGGGCTGGCAACATCCTGTCCTGAGGCATGACAGACACCAGAGATGTCACTGCCTGACGTTTCCCAGGGCTCTTCAGAGCAGTGGTACACTCCAATAAATACTTCTGGCTTTCAACACTGAAAAGCACATGAACAAAGGCCATGGCCAGAATTCCAAATAAATGGATAAAACTTACATTTTCTCAAAATAAATGGAAAAACCACAGCACTGACATTTGCTATGAATTCCTTTAAGAACCTCATTCAGTGGATCATGCCTGTTCCCATGAAGAAAAGCAAGTATTCCTCAGTCTTCCAATTATTGACAGCAGGAGAGCATCTAGTGGTTTTTTAGCAGTTACAAGTAAGAAAGGTCAGAGTCATACAAATAATGTTGAGGTACCCTAACAAGGGTGTCCTAATTTAAGTTATTCCTTAAAATAAACACTCTTAAGCATTTATTGTAACTCCAATCAATCTTGCACAGATCAATTATGTTTCATTACCAATCTCTTTGTTACCTGAAACTGTTTGTATTTATTTTTATGTGTGTCTTATGCTATACCATGAATGAAGTAGTCTTTAAAGGGATTATGGATTTGATGGAAGACTATCAGACAGGTACACACAGCACAGGAATTGGAGGTGCAGAGAGAAGCAGACCTCTTGCTATGCAGATTGCTATAGCATGGCCCCTCAGCCAAGGGCTGTGATCTGGAAGTGCTTTGCCTTATCGTGGCTTTGGGTAAAATCTGATCTGATTTCCATGGAGTGGAGGACAAGAACAATTGCTATTGTGTTTCCTGGATAGGGCACTCAGGACATGGTTTAGAGGTGAACATGGTGGGGCCAGGTTGGTGGTTGGACTTGGTGATCTTAGAGGTCTTTCCCAATCCTAACCATTCTACAATTCTAGGATGGTATGTGTACAAATGCAAACAAGCTCTTTGAAAAATTAAGTGTTTCAGTGAGGTCAAGAGACTTTTTGAAGTGCTCATGTCTCATTTAAGGAATGGGCATCTCCCATTTCATAACCTGGAGCTGCTCTAAAGAAAACGTTTCTTTTCATATCTGCCAGGGCTGCACCAAAGACTTTGACTAGGCTGAAGTGAAGCTCAGTATGCTCCCCAACATACCAGAAGACAGCCACTCACCATTTGTTCTCCACCAGAGCCACAACTCCTGAAAACAAGCCCCCCATAAAGGGCCCTGGCCCCCCTTCCCACAGCCCTTGGCTCCAAAGGCTTACCGTTGGGTCGGACAGGAGGGCTGCGGACCAAAGGGCTGGTGGATAAACTGGTGAGTACCATGGCTGCTGTTACTTTATCCATGTCCAGTTCTTCTGAAGATTTCCTGAAACACAGTGAGTGGGAGGCAGGAAACACATCAGCAAATATGTAATTTTTTAAAAATTATTTTAATTTTTTTTATTAATACCAGCCCAAATCCTAAGCCAGCACAGCACAGTAACAAAAACAAGCTGCATGGAGTTCTTCAAGCAAGATCTTCTGCCAACCTGAGCATATCAAGAGGCTTCTACAAGCAACCTAACTCAGTATAAATAGGAAAAGAAGTGGGAGAAGAGAATACATCTTTGTGTAAAATTTTCAGGATTACTGTGACTCTATAACTTTGACTTTGTTCCTTTTTTATTTTTCACAATTTCAGCTATTCATATTCTTAGAGCTAAATGTGTTCTTCACGTGGTTTTCTTTTTCTTGGATGAAGACACAGAGATGCAAAATTGGGTGAGATTACTAGCAACAATAACAATAAACATTAATATCTATAGGGTAAAGAAAAACCATGAACTGAAACTGAGGGATGTGAGTTCATTGCTTCTGCTTAACACTATTAACCTTGCCATATTCTCTCCTAAAGACCGATCCTAAATTTTTCCTGGTCAGATTAAAAACCAAATATTTTAAGTAATTAGGAAACAGGCACAAAAACAGTGCAGGAGGGGTCGAAGGGTGGGGGGGAGAGAGAGAGAGAGAGAAGGTTGCCAGCATGATGGCAACAGGGGCCCATTGCTGCCTCAGCCTGGTCTTGCTGGGAACCTGTGTTCCCAATGGCAAATGCCGCCAGGATGCAGTGATCCATTGCTCAAGGAGTCATGGGGGTTTTTTTAGGCAAAGAAGAATTTTCTTCTTGTCTGTAAAATTCACATACTGTCTTTTTTACCCAAGAGTAACTCTCCCACAGTGTAAAATTTCTGAGGAGTCAATGCACCAAAATTAAATTACCAAATTAATTAAATTAATTACCAAACCCACTACTGTTTAGCAGACTTTTGCTTTCCATCCTTGTGGGTTGGAAATCCCTGTGGGATTTCCACCTTGTGGGCGGAATTAAAGCAGACAATTTTTTGAAAACGTTTGCTTTCAAACACATGACAGATCATCCAAAATGATCTTTTTAATTCCTAGAGATCAAGTCAATCTTGTTCTTACAAAAGGACACTACCCCCCCCGGATTCTGCTTTGTGAGACTCAAGAGATGTGCTGTGCCTTGCCAGGAGCTCTACAGAACAGAATACCTTGAGTATAATTTAAAGCCCAAGAAAAGAAGTGGTCAGCTACCTGCTGTTTCCCATCAACTGTTGGTCAGTAAACCACCAAGAGGAACAGGACACTGGGAGTGCTGGGTGCACTCCCTTTTCTGGAATCCTATCTCACCCATCAGGTGGAAGGTTCATTAACTGAATACTACACTGCAGTCAAAGGCTCTTGATATTTTAGTGAGCAAACCTTGAACTTGCCCATGAAACAGTTCACAGCTGCTTTCTGGCTGATGCAAGGACCCACACAGATGCTGATGAACACCCTCCCACGCCGCACAACAGCTTAACTCTCACAACTGTCTTTTGCAACACATCAGTGCCTGGAAGAGAAACACTGATGATGGCTCCTGCTGCATTCTGATTATATCTGTAGAAACTCTTCTTTCCTCCAGCCAAGGCTTTTGCAAAGAGCACAGCAGCCACATGGTCATCATCAAGTACCGGAAAGGTCTCAGATATCTGCTATAATCAGCTGCATCCCGAATCTGTCAACCATCAGCTCCTCATGCCTGCAGAGGAGTGTTTCACCCAGAATACCAAATTCCTCTGGGCTCAGAAGACCCTTCCTCGGGGTTGACACAGAGATGCTACACTTTCCCAAGACCAACACTGCCAGATGATTTTCCAATTACCTAATATCCCAGTATGAAAATTGAGTTTCTGAGAAGGCTTCACCTGGTCTGCAGCCCACTCCTGCCAGACTACACCAACTGTCTCTGTGACTTTATCCAGTTGTGAATGAACCATTAATATCTGCATTTCTGCTACATACGAGGACAAAATGAGCACAAGCTGCTGATAAGATGGAGAAACTGATCCTTAGTGTTTGCAATCAGCCTTCCAACAAAGCTCTTCTGTGTGTGTGGCAACAGGACTGACATGTTCCCATCCAGGCCTCTGCAGAATTGCAAAATCACACTTTTGTTGCAAGCGTTTGCCAAGCGGCGTCAAGATGTCAGAGTCTAGACCCAGAGCTAATCCCAAAGTTTCCCCAAGTAGTTTATAACTAACTTCTTCTAGCTCTTCTGATTTTTTTTCTCCCCTCTACAATGACAAGCACCGCTGTTCTGAAAATCTAACCCTTGCTCCAAATAATTTTACGATGTCCCAAAATTGTCAGAATTGGCACCTGCGCCTAAGGTGAAAGTTTTCAAAAGCAGGCAAAAAACAGGAATAGTCATGAGAATCCTTGCCATTTCTAGCCATGCTAAACTTCACTCTTGCAATTACTGGAACCCTTTTTTCTTCCTGTTCCAATTTAACAGGATAACAGCCCAAATAAAACAAACTTTAGACTTTTTCTCAGCCCGTTTTGAATGACAGTCAGTTTTACTATTCACCACTCCTCAACTGCATCCAGCAAACAAGAACACTCCGCTCATACTTCCCAGCCACAAGAATCTTAGCAGCTACAAGTGCTGGCTTATGTGACTCTGCTCCATTTTTACAGTTTGGCTCGTGAACGTAAGCACACATATTTCATGTACCACTCAGCCAGTACTGCAGCAGCAACAGCAGCCTTTGAGATGCAGGCAAGGCATAAAACTGAAGACAGAAATCACTTAAGCCATCTGCATTTAGTCAGTATCACATGTGAGTTGATGGCTTAAGACTGCCCTAGTACTTTCCAGCTTTCTCTGCTGCAAAGCTAAACCTGCACACAGCTGTTCAACACTATTTGCACTCAGAGGGGAGAATAACTTGCTTGTTACACATTAATTGTTCCCAAAACATTTATCCCACCATTGCTAAGGCAATTTTCTGTGGACTGAAATCATAAGCCCTGATGTTGCAGTTATTAGGTGTAATGAAATTTAGATCAGTTGTAAGATCATCTACTACATCAACTGTGAAGACTTCTCCTTTTCTCTGATCTCACATCCCAGTCTCCAAATGCCATCTCCCAACTTCTGGATGGATGTATGTGTGTCAGCCCGGCCTGCATTTGAGAACCAAGCAGTTTTGGATCCTTTCTTTCCAAGTGTTTGCAAATCCAAAAACATGAAATAGCTGAATTACAGTGAATCAGCTGAGATATTAGCAGTGCAAGCTACAGGTCCTTGGAGACAGACTTTTTACCACTGCCCCAGGTCTCTTGGTTTCATGTCTCCCTGCTGAGGAAGCAGGGAGAATGGTTTCACTGGATCCCTGCAATACACTAATCTAGCCAGCCTGGCCATCAAAAGTGTCCTTTCCTTTAACTGTCAAGGCCAAATCAGACTTGGTTACTACACTTACTCTTGATCAATCCTTTCCTTGATTTTGCTGATGACTTTACTGCTTTTTTGATAATAATTTAACAATATTAAGCAACCACTCAAAGCTCTCTACAAGGAAAGGCTGGGTTTAAGCTCCAAAGGATGAGAAAAAGAGAGTCCAAGACAAGTCCAAGGCTATGCAAGTGTTCCAAGTAAATGCAACATCCAATCTCCACCTGTCCCATTTCCTCTGCCAGCTCCTGGTCGCTGTTACCTTCAAACTCCCTATTAAGTATTATTCCCATCTGGACACACCTATACCACGCGCTTCTATTTTTTCTTTTATTTTTTAAGACTTGCTCTCAAATAAATTTTCTGAAATACAAATTTTATTCTAGTTTTAAAGTCTTTAGACTACTCTTTATTACTTGCCTGGCTTAGATCAAAAAGCCTGCAGTCCTTCCTCTTGGAAAGACGGCATTTTAAGCCAGGACTTTACCCAAGCATACCTTAAGGGTACTGGAGAAAACTCTTAAGAGCAGAGAAACTGGTAGTAGTAGCAGGTGCTTTTGATAAAATTGACCCTATTGAAGAGCACAACCAAGTTTACTTGAAGCAAAGAAAAAAAAATTCATTTTGCCTGCCCACAACTCCAAAGCTTGCAGTTAATTCCTTGACCAGAAACCTCTGACTCCAGTGCAGCAATGCTGAGAGCAGTGAGGCACTGGTTCACTGTGCTGAAAGGGCTCTCCTACACTCCAGAGCTGCCCCAGCACAGCCTGAGTGTGGGCCAGGCAGTGTTTCCTCACTGGGGCTCCATTCCCACCAAACGATGAGAGGGACAGCAGCATCCTGCATCAGGCAGGACCAGGCTGCAAGAGGGTAGAAACTGCAGCACCAGGAGAAGAGCCCCAGGGAGGGGAAACGGAATGACGTGCAATCACTTCAAGTGGATGTTGGATACGAAAGCTGATGGGCACAGAACCAACCTTCTCTAGAATCACATACCCGCTTTCCAGCATTGTTGAGCCTGCCTTTCCTTATCCTACTTTCTAAACAATAACCACCTGAAGCCCATAGGCCCTAAACATTCAGATTTACTAAAAGGCTTACATCTTCCTCTGTTTTAGGAGAGTCATGTGCTTACCTGTTTCTCACTGCTAACCTTGTCAGAGGGACACAATGAAAAAAATAAGAAAATTAACTAGGATTGATAAGAAGAGAAGCAGTCAAGCACAAAAATGCTATTATTCCATGTTAATTGTCTACTGTCCTCCACTCAAAATTCAGCTTATGACAGTGGTTCACAAAACAACTGGGCCTTTTGTTAAGGAAGTACCATATAAATATGTGTGCATTAGTAAGCTATAACTGGAACAAAATAACACTACATCCTATATTTAAATTGCTCTCTCTTTCCCATACTTAAATGCCCTAAATTCTCATAAAGAGACCTCTGAAATCTGACTCTGATCACTTGACTATAGCCACATCACACTGATAATGTCATACTGAGCGCTGCTGATACTGATAAACACATTGTTAAAAGCTTTCGACACCAAAAATATAATTCATCATGTAATGAATCATTGTAATCAATGCACTAGTAATGACAGAAGCAATTCCGAAATAAAAATCCTAAATTACATTTTATAGGCAAAATAAAAATATTTCATTTTCTTCAATTCATCATTTATGGCAAAAACATCATCCTAACGAAGAATCAGCAAGAAACTTCATGTCCGTGGCTGTGATTCCATGTATCTAAAGTAACTACAACCACTCACCAGTAAAGATTTACATCACATTACAAAATATTCTTAGTCAATACAACTCTTTGCATTTGAAATAATACATGGTTACCATCTAATGACTCAAAATACTGACAGTACCGACAAATTATCTTACTTCTTGCTCTTGCAATGAAACCAAAAATTACAGAGAGAATGACCCATACAAATAGTCCAAGGTCCTCAGCATTTTTTAGTAAAAGTCATAACTTTTCACAATAAAGTGAAAAGCAAAGGGAAATATTTCCAAATTTATGTTAAATCAGCATAGTACTATAATGATATATCCCAGAACATTGAGAACATTATTATATACACATTTAAAAAGAGAGCTGATATCGGAAAGAGATACAATAATAATACACTAATTAGAAGTTAGGGATTTCTGCCTTTGCTCATTGTTGACAAACATAAAAATAACATTTTCCACACTAACTTTATATTTGTAGACTATTTCATATGCAGAATGAAGGGCCTTTCTTTATTTCTGCTGTCCTTGTTATACACAAGCAGTTTTTTTATACTGACAGCTACTAGAATTAATTCAGATGAAAATACAAATATAGGAACTTTTCTTCTAAAGAAACATATATACCTGAACTTCTCAAGGAAAAAAAGAAAAATGCATCAAAGACCACCTCAAAGTTCTCTACCTCCTCCTGGCCAAGCTAAGGGATTTTGCAATTCAGTTATTCAAAGGGCCTTTGAAAGTCTGGCTGCTGTGTTAGAGCCTGAGAGCACTTGACAGAGTCCTCAGTAACTGAGACACTGACTTTCCATTTGGACTGTAATGGCTTAAAGACAATAAAAAGTCTCGGCACATCAGTCCTAAGAGATGGGAGACATTCACAGAGTGGTTCTCAGCATCCTGGAGTAGAAAATACAGTTCAACAGAACTGAAGAGAAAGTGGTGTGTAACACAAGCAGGTTTCTCAAAGCCTTTTATTTGAACTCGCATCTAGCACTGCTCCACACGTATTCCTCTATTGTCTCCATTTTCACTAAAACTTGACAGAAGAGAATCCATTCATTTTTACAACCATTTTGTAGATGCAGACATGCAAGAAACTGCACGATGTGGTTCCAAAGGTGGGCTGATGTACTCTACACAGGGCCCTCACTTGTGTCTCCCTCTGCTGCTCCTGCCACCTCCTCAAGCTGGATGGCTTCCCAAGCCAGGTGTGTCCCCAGGAGCACCTGGAACACTCTTTCCCAGTGCCCTCTCCTCTCTGTGCAGGTACAATCCAATGATGCTACCCTGGCTGCCATGGAGACTACCAGCACGCCAGGCCTTTCCAGGAGTGCTGGCAGAGCTGCACCAGCAATATAAAGGATGTCAAACTACTGTGATTTCTGTTGTCTCATGTAAACACATCCCACAGACATGCCCTGCTGCTGCTGCCCCCTCTGAAGTCCAGCAGCAGGAATAGCTGCTTTGCCCTGTAAGGCTCCCAAAACAAAAACAAAACCAAAAAAGTTTGCTAAAGTTTTGCAAAGCAGATAGAAAATGCCTTTTTCATAGAAACCTTTTTGTCACTGCTTTTGAGCAACTTGTCTGACTTCCTTAAAGACAACTGAAATTTCAAACCTATCCATATGGAAACAGGATTTAACTCTAGATCTTGCTATCTGATTTACAAAATATGGGATACAGTGTGCTGGGAGTGGGAAGGGAGAGGATGGGTAGTAGTAAAACACTGCTCTCAATATTGGCTGTTGATAAGATCTACAGTTTTAAATGCTCTGCATAAACGGGAACAGTGAGGCAAGCCAAATTCCACTGGGAGATAAGCTGCAGTTTACAGGAACAATTTATTCTATGTATTGAAAAAAATTGATTCAATGAATAATTTTTACTTTTCAAACAGCTGCAACCTATCAGGAAAACTTATCTGGAAAAGAGCCCTTGGGGCAATGACTGAAGCTGGAGTATGACACAGAAATTGTCTGCTTCAAAACAGAGCAACCAAATAAAGGGTAATCTCTTGATAGATTATGAGTGCAAAGCAAAAATTAAATTCAGAAAGGAATAACAGAACCCTGCGGAGAATGGTTATCCCTTATCGGTCATCCACAAATCTTGAGTATTTTTGGGGAAGATTTTCTGTTCCATTTTCTCTACTTTAAAGGCCACTTGCTGATGCAACAAATAACTCTGTCTGCAAACCAAGTCTCAATAGTGCCCTGAAGCAACAGACCAATTACTCCAAATCTTATCCAAAATATTTATGCTCCAACCCTTTCCTGCCTGTGCCTTATGCTGCTGTTCTAGTTTGTTCACAGGTACATCCCCACTCATAAATGAGATCACTTTGATGGGGTACTGTTTACAGAAAGAAAACTTCACACTTCTGATGCTTTCTTCAGGGAAAGGGGCTGGACCACTTGCTCAATGCAATACAAATTGCCATGCTGAACATGAAAAAAGATGTAAAAGTAACAAAACAAAAAGTCCATAAATCTTCCTTAATTTTGAGAAGAATGATTAGCTGAAGATATGCTTACAGCAGATGCCACAGGAACTTTGTCTTTCACAAAGTAAGAGAAAATGCAAGATCAGAAATGTTTAGTTCTTCCGTCTTTCCCCCTTACCTACTGCATACAGCATGATTCCCACACTGTATGAATGTCTAATATTCCCAAAATATGTTTTACAATATTACTGCATTTATACAGTCCTAATGCACATACATGGATAATTTGTGTAGCACAATCTGTCTCCAAAAAGTTGCTGTAAGTCAAGCTTAAAACAAAATTTGACTTTTTTTCTGCCACACATTAAAGTAGAAACTTTTTCTAGTAAAATATACATTGATGAAACACTTGAAAAAACCTGCAAATCCTCATCTCACCAAATCAAATAGCCACAGGCATGTTGCTGCTACATATATCTACTAACATGAACAAGATGGCAAGCACTTTGCTGAAATTAAGTCAGTCTCAAAAATGACCCAAGGGTCAGTTTCTGTTTATTGTTAATATTTACATGTCATTCTTTCTGAGCTTTCCAATTCTTTATTTTTTTCAAGCAAGAAACAAAGAGAATTGGAAATAAAAAGCCACTGACTCTGGACAATGCTGTCTGGAGCTGCCAGCACAGCTGAAAGAGATCTGGAGACTCCAGGCAAGAAACACCTCTGAGAGGATCCTCTGCTTCCTGCCAGAGTGAGATTGTATATCCCAAAGAGTGGAAGCATTAAGCCATTGTTTCCATGGCATGCACGAGCCAAAAGGTCACAGCACTGTAAACTATCTTCCAGGGGTTTCTTTGATATTGCAGCCATTCAGGAGACACATGCTATAGTTGGCCTCACAACTGGTTGGACAGGATTTCTGTCCTTCTTCCATCCAGTAGAAACCTGCCTCAGAACAGGGAAGGCAGAGAGTTAGCTCATCTTGCCCTCTCCAGTCCCGACTCCCCTTCATCTCCTGTTCTTGGACCAGTTCTGCAGGGCTACACCGACTACAGCACCTGTGATAGCTAATTCAAAGCTATTTTGTCTATGCACACATCCATGGAGAACACCTCTCAGATGGGTTCTCTTTCCATTTCCCTGATCATCCTACAAGTCTGTGTTAATCTCTTGTTAATAAGAGTACATCCATCATGAGCAAAGCTGCTCCAAGTGTTGTTTATATGGTCTTGTCCACATCTTCTACAAGGACACTGCTATTTCTCTGTTCCTGTTGAAATCTCTATGATTTGACTCACAAGGATAGGTCAGTCATCTGTAAGAAACAACAGAACCCCACTGCTGTTCTCTTCATCGCTTGTTTACAGCTAAAGAAGTTGGAATTATTTGGTGCTAATGAACTTTTTTGTTTTGAACAGCTGATGAAAATGTTTCCTTCTAAATACAGTAACATACACAACTGACATTTATCTTTACATCGCCGGATTTTAACGGTTTTCCTTTCTTGGTTTTAATTTTCTTAGGAAAGATCATTATTGAGATAGCAGCACTTCCAGATACTTTTCAGGTAGAGTAGTAGGGTGTATGGTACAAACACCAACAACACATAAACTTTCATACTTTATATGTGGGACTCCACAGACCACTTGGTCCAGTACTCTGCAGCCAGCACTGACTGTTTCAAAGGAAGATGCAATAGGGACATTCCCACAATTAACATATCCCGCTATCCCCACGAACTACAAAGTACCTAACACTCTGTGACTAGAATAGAAAAGGACAAACAGACCATTCTAAATTCTACTACATCTTCTATCACCGATGGCTCTGGATACTCTTCTTTTCCTTATTTTCTCCATCCTCTGCATGTTGTTCCCATGTCTGGGCTTCAGTCATGTTCCAGGGCAGGGAGCAGAGAAATCTAGTTCCATTATTCAGGAGACAAATACTACCTTGTGGCAGGTTTGACTTAGTTACTTCTGCAACCATTCTGTTGTTTTCAAGCTACCAGACATGGAGAGCAGAAGCTCCAACCTCATCATTACTTTATTTGCTATGACATCACCTCCTATCAATTGGCTTTTTTATGTGAACATACCCAGGAACTTCAACATTTCTTTACAGCAAGCTCCTTCCATGTTTATCAAGCCACAGTTCAGGATACACCCCATTGCTGAGAGATGAAAGAGTTTCAGAATGAAAATGTCTCCGTCAGCCAGAGATCTGACTGATGTACTTTACAGCAACCCACAGCTCCTCCAAATTACACGAGAGATACAAAGCGAAGCCCTCAAGGCTATTCCAGTGTCAAGAAACTGCCTTTGCCAATTTTATGCCATGATGACTCAAGAGACAAGCTGATGTTCTGACAACACACTGGCAATGTGTTGAAGAGCTAAAGAAGGCCTGAGTCCTTCTGTTTTAGGAAGGAAGTGCTAGATTACAGACTGAAATAGATACCACCACTAAAAATATCTTGCACACACTCTACACCATATAAACTTGTTTTGGGGGACAGGTAGTTTACCACTAGGTCTTTCAGATTTTTCAGGTAGGTTGTTTTTTTTTTAAAAGCTCACAAATACAGATGTTGTTTGCTTAGCACCTGAAATTTCAACTGGACATTATGAACTGTGAAGTACCACCACCAGATAAACCCCAGGCCTAACCAACACAGTGTTTTTAACAAGGGCATCTGGCTTTGAAACAATCAGGGCACAAAGCCATCTCTTCACTGAACCATCTCTTATAAAGAAGAAATACATTAAATCAAACATCCATCTTTCTTCTTGCTTTTTAAACAACTCTTCAAACCTTTCAAAGGTCTGAAACAATTTCTTCTGAAGGAGCCAAATACAGCCTTGTAGATAGCCATCTCCTCATCCCACAAGTTAAACTTCTGCTGCACAGACAAGAACTAAAGATATGTTAAAAATGATGGATATGAAAACAGACACTACAAAACAACAAGATATGAGAAGATGAATGGACAGTAAGGAAATGCCGCTGAAACTTTTGGGCAGAGTAGGACCTACCAGGCATGAGCCAAAGGTGCCTGATGCTACACATCCATGTTAAAGCATCACTAGGGCTGCCAGCTTTCTGTGGCTGAGCAAGCTGTCTGCACAGTCAGTGTGCGGAGATGTCAGGGCTTCCAAAGAGCACTGTCCCCTGCATGTACACTGTACAGCATGTGCATGCAACCATCACCAAAGAAATTCCAGGCAGGAATAACTGCACCAGAATTTATGTATTTATGTACAGCAGAGTAATATAACAAGAAAATGAGAAAGTATGGACCATCTAGCCTATCTATTCCAGACAGCAGATAGTGTTCACTGATAGCAGATATTAGACTCCATGACCATATATTTCTTCACCACTCAACACTACCTACTGCACTGAAGATGCTCCTCCTTAACAGCCCCACTGAAGATGAGCTTAGAATCATTTCCTGTAGAAGGCCCTTCCTAAGTCTGTAAACAATTAAAACAGTGTCTGTATTTCCCAGCTCAGGATGTTCTCATAAGGTACAATTTACTAACTGATAGATGTTTGCAAGGAGCAGTGGTGGCACATTAGTCATAATTTTTTTCACTCATGTAGGATTGTTAAGTGTCCAGCATCCCAAATAACGAGAGTTAAAAACCACCCCACTAGACCTAGAGCTCTGCTTTTAAAGTATACCATGGGTACAAGTCCCAGTAAGAAAAGGGATGTTTCACACATGATTCTGGTGATGTTGCAGCTGGGAATGATCATTCTTGCTGCAACAGCATGAACTGAAAATGTTTGTCAAGGTAGGAAAAACAGTACCATGCACCACTACTTTGCATTACACTGCCCTAAGGCCATCAAGCAAGATGCCATAGTTCACTTATACAACGTGACATTATAGTATCCGTATCAGACCTTAAGATGCACCCTAAATTAAATAAGCATTTCACCTTTCAATCCACCATCACCATTTAAAGTAGATTTATTTACTTATAAACCGAAAAACCTGTAGTATGAGTGATGATTTGTGACAATTATGGATACACAGTGGTTTCTGTTTAAAGCAACTGGGAAGTCACTTAATCCCTCATGAAATTTCTGAGCTCTGGTTTCTCATCTTTGATTCCCTTCTTTGAGGGAAGTGAAAGCATTGCCCTTTTATAGAGAGATGTCAATGAAAAACCAACAAAAAACTGTTTATCATAGAATGGCCTGGTTAGAAGGGACCCTAAAGATCATCTAGTTCCAGTGCCCTTACCATGGGCAGGGATATCTTTGACTAGACCAGGTTGCTCAGAGCTATATTGGTTATGTTTTTAAAACACATGCAACAATCCTGGTGGAACAAATTGGACCTGAAATTAAAATCTGACCCTCTAACTGAGAAAACTGCAACACAACAATGCCAAATAATCAAAAAATAAAGGCTGCATGGTCAAGCACAGGATGGACAACACACAATTTAAGAGCAGAGGAAGGCTGATATTCAATAACCTGCAATACAAAAAATACCTTCCAAAGTGGTAGAGGATGCAGAAAAAGCTGAAGGCAGCAATTACCACATATGGTTCTACTGGGATAGTAGGAGATTTGGGCAAAACTAGTCTGAAAATTACTGCTTTCCCTGTCATTTGTTTCCAAGCAGTTTACCTATGATCTGTAACACCATTACAGGAAATAACCAAAATACGTATTTACATTTAGACTGAAATAAAGGCAGAGCTTCATAAATGATCTGGATATATGAAAATAAAAATGGATTAAGAGGCCCTATTAAACTTAGTTTTGATAAAGAATTGTAAGCGTACAAGATGGCCAGTTTAGAAGGAATAAAACTGAAGGGAGGTATCAAGAAGATTTATAAGTACTCCTGATCTAAATGTTTCTCCAAGATGCTTTTAACATTAAACATTCATTGTGCTATAAAATATGTTTGCTCTATGAGTCCAGGGCTTTTTGCTGTGTTTCTGTTAGGTTTTAATTACTTGAATGCTTTGTATTGAAATGAATGAAACCACTGACATAATATGTGGTAGCAGACTCTGCTGTCATCTTTAGTGTTCTTGTTCTGAATTCGACCTTTTTTTCATTACAAGAAACTACCAAAACTGTGGCCTGCAGGTGTCAAAGGGAAATTGAGAACACACCACCCAGCCTCTGGTTAGTACTAGGTCCAGCTTGTCCCCGTTTGTTCTGCTAGACAGAAACATTTCCTTGGGAATGTATCTATTTGTGTTAGGAGCTGTTTATAAAGCCACATTACAACCGTGCTGAATATGTTCTTGTAGTTTTCAAATTACATAGCAAAACTTGCCCACCACCTTTTTTTTTGCATTATTGTTTTTGTCTAGGAAAACAATGCTCTCACAAATTTCACACGTGATAATTACCATTATATAAAACAGCCAGTCACTTATTGTGGGTCTGGTATTATGTTCATGTTATTCATTCTCAAACTTCCATAAAGTTACTCCTGCTGAGACAGAAGTACAACGACAATAGTAACAGTCACCAACAGAAATCACACAAAATTAACTTCATTAGCATCTTCACCACTTTCCATACTGTCCTGTGCAAGCAGTATTCTGCATTAAACTACAGATGCATGTTGTAAAAATCTACCAAAGTCTTATTGGAATGTCCATGTTACAGTTAATACTACTAACCTTATTTCTGTTTCCATCTAAGACAACACAGACTTTAATGACAAGAAGGCATCGTTTTCCATTATAGAATTCAGCTCTCTTCTTCCTCTCAGAAAAAGAAGTGTACTCTTTTCCACTATTAGTCAACAAAGTACAACATTTTCCATCTTTTTTTCTATTTTCATACAATTTGCAATGGCCTGATGGTCTAGTTTCTTTGTCTTCAGATCACAAATGTAGAAGTGGCTAAGCATGTGGAATGTTCCACACTAATGAATTAGAGTATTTACTGTCAGAGAGGCATTGACACTTAAACTTTTAGCTAAAATTATTTAAGGAATTGTCTCCATACGTGACAACGGCACCTCTTTCTTCAGAATGGTGTCTCAGAGAAGCACTGTTACAAGTTTACTCTTAAAATTCTACCCACTAGAAACACAGGTTTGGAAAGCTGGGAGAACAGCAAATGGAGCCACATCCCACTCTGCACGCTGTCAGGCAGACTGTCCACAGTCTTCATAAATTCAAATGTCCTTGCCCATCACCTTAGTCCCTCTGTGATGCTCTGCTCCAGTCTTTCTACACTCCCTTTTCTTCCCAGACTTCCTCTAGTATGCCTGTCTTTTCCAACAGCCATCAAAGACTTTCAGGGAGAAAAAAACCCCTACGATTTAATGAAAATTCTAAGTTTAAGGCAAATAAAGACATTAACAAATAAATAAATCTTTTCATAAAACAGATGAAAAGGAGAAGCTTTAGCCTGTGAGCAGCTGAGAGTCAGGTTTTGGTGCCCTGCTTAACATCTGCTTTCATCAAGTCCTCTCTGCAGTCTGACAACCACAGCCCCTTCACTGCTGCTCTCTGGGGAGCCCCCAGTTGGTGTGTTAGCTACTTTGAACAAAAGAGACATGGCCTTCATGGAGGATGAGTTACTTCTTCCTGAGTCACTGAAAGCAGCATTCACCAGACAGCACGTTTTAATACCATACAAACATGAGACTTCCACAGGGTGATTACCTTACTCTCCTGTAGACACACTGTATTTTGTGCAAGCTGGAGCACTGCAGCTATACACTATCTTTGCAGAACACTACAGCATTTTCAAAACTTATCAGTTTTATTTAAAGAATAAGCTATCTTGAGAATGTCCATCATTTCTGTTTGGTTTTCCCCCCAGAAAAATGAAGGTGACTGAATTTATTCGTTCTCCATTGCACACCTCAATACAGATGTAAAAACTGCAATGCAGCTGCAACTCTCCAGTGGAGCTGATAGCAGTCTCACCTCTACCACCACCCTTTGGCTTTTAAAAACAGATAAAGCATATTATTTCTCTCTTACTTTCCTTCAACAATCTTAATTCTTACACACACACAACCTTGACTCCTTCCCTACCAAGCACAACTCAGCAGGTCACTGATTCCCCCGGCTAGCTTACAGTAATTTTTGCCTTATTTAATCTCCAGCACAAAGTCCTCAAAAAACTTGCCATTAAGGAAAAGATGAGGGTAGGGAAGTACTCCTGGATCCCCAGTATGATTTACCTGACACGAGTCACTATGGAGACGTGTCTGACAACTTGCCCAGCAAAGAGCTCCTCCCCTGGGCAGTGGGAATTGCTCTCTATCCTTTATGTGACAGGATTTTGCTGTTTGCACTGCAGTTCTATGCAGATGAGGAAATTTAGGCCAGCATCTTTCTTTAGAGCATGCTGGGAGTAAGGAAGCACAAGTGTTACCAAGTATATCTTAGTAGGGTGCTTCTTTATTTCAAATAAAGATGATGACACTCTTACAGCCCTGATCATTGTGGCTGCAGCTTCAGTGGTAGGTTCAACTCACCCTTTGGTCTGCATTATCACAGAGGTATTGATCTCTGACAGCACACACAGATCCCGTCACAAAATATCTCTATGCTTCAGGCACTACTCCATACAGACAAAGCAAATAAAACTGCTTGACTTGGAACTTTCAGAATCATGGGTCTTGCAACTTGGCAAAATAAAACAGATTAAAACCATATTTGTGACAAACAATTTGGCAAAAAAAATTAGCATTTCTGTGAAGTCATCCCTGAAGCACAGAAATGTCAATGACTGCAACAGCTGGACATTTTTACTCATGTTGTGATAACGTAAATGATCAAACTGGGGCAAAATGGGAACAGAGAAAAAAAGCACATGTGCATGTGCACATAAAACTAAGTACAATTTCATGACTCAAATTCTTTTTTTGTTGTTGTTTTACATTTCGTAGTCCATCCTCTTGTGTAAGACCTTGTAGTTGAATTTTTTTGTTCATTGATTACATATAAAATAAGAAAGAATCATGCACCCAATGTATATTTGTCCTCCACTTTAAAGGAATATCTTAAAAAGATAAGTGCTAACTTACAAAGCCAGAAAAAAAATCATAGTCACATGTTTGTGTCTGTACATGATCCAGAAATGGATTTCCTAACAAAAGATATTCAGCTATAAACAGCAATATGCAGAGCATGATAAATCACTTTGATGCAAGCATCTGTAATAACACAGCTTCCAAAGAACATTTCACAAGCAAAAGTATTATTAAAACAGTAACACGCTCTTTCAGACTGATTTCTCGTGGTCTCAGTTTGCAACCAGGGACTTGTTTTGAAGATCTGAAGATAAACTCAAGGGCAGAGTCAGCTTGTGACAGTTTCTGTCCGCCTGCTCTCCTGCCTGCCCTCCCTGCTCACTGCTGTGCTGAAGGGATGCTCTGTCACAAGGGATCCATCAACCAGCCGACCAGCAAGGCTGTTATGCAACGCGTCCATCTGTGGTTCCTCTGCTGGCATTGACAGCTCGCCTTAGGAAAGCCAAGAGTGTCAGCAGCCTTGCTTTGTAAAGACTCTCCTTGTTCTTTAAATAACTCCAAGGATGACGTTCGTGTGACTCCTCGGTGCCATACCTGGCTCATGACGAGCAGTGCATGGAGTTCTGGCAGTACAACACCAATTGCATTGCCTCTGGGACTGAAGTACTGGGAACTGGGAAAATCCTGCCTTTCCAAAGCAGAAACCCAGCAAAAAAAACACAACACCCAGATCAGGAGGTGAAAATGCAACAGCTTCACCCCCAAGCATTTTATTTTACCTGACTCTTCATCCAGGCTGACATCTGATGACCAGGCATGTTTCTGGCTGAGCACAGACCCAGCCCAGGAGGAGAAAGAGAAAGCTGCTCCCTCCTGCTCCCACTGGTCTGTCAGTGGCCCAAGCAGGCCAGTGCGGGAATGTGTAAGACTCCCACGGGTTTGAATTGGTCTGGTTTCTGTATTTCTGCCCAGATAATGGAACTGCTGATAACTGCAAAGATTTGTCCCCAGTTTAGTGGTATTTAAATAAACACACTCCTAAGTAACACCTACACCTTAGCCAAAGGTGAATAATTAAAAACCAAAGGTTTTTAACTGGATAGTGCTGGGTGCAAACACACAGTCAAATCAAAAAAAGAAAGAAAAAAGCTTTGGCCAAAGTCCGTAATTCACACCTTCCTTCAGCATACCTGAGACAAATTTATATATCTACCTATTAATGTGAGAAGAAACAACTGTACCATAAAGCTACATATGTTGGGCTGTTTAAACATATTCATGTGCTGTCATCTTCAGCAGACAGATGCTATTTTGGTATCCAGACTCAAGAGGACCATGTTTGAACCACCTTAATCACTTAATGGTGGATGTTCTATCAAAAATATTATCTTTTCAAAATACTTAATGAAAATCTAAAGCCAAACAGAACAGTGTTGTTGCATGTGTGTCCACACTCATGCTTCTTCTAGAATAACCAGTGATTTGGAACACACAACCCAGCACAACATTGTAAGGAGCAGCTTTTCAGGAAAGTCTTCAGGTGAAAACTTTCCCAAAAGGAGCTAAAAAAAGAAAAACAAAATGTCATTGCTATCAGTTGTTGCAATCGGACAATGTGATCAACACAGCGTCACACATCACTCCTGAATCAGAGACGTGTACAAGTAAGGTGGCTTCACATTTTAGCCTAGAAGGCATCTGAGTTATTCAGGGAAGCCCAAATGTCTTGCACAATTCTGCTGTGGTATTATTGTCATGGCGAACAGTCGAGATTTCAGATCAATTTAATGCAGTAATCAAAACAGCAATCACAGCCTTCATTTTTTGACTAATCTCCTAATTTTTTATTCCTCAAGAATAAGCAGTTTCTTTCTCAGTTAATTTTTTAAAAAAATACCATTATTGAAAGAATCAAAGAAGATTCACTAGAATCAGAGAATATGAGACTTCAGAAGTTGCATTCACATAAACTTTCACAAGTAACTTAAGTTTAGAGTAAAATACAGCAAGCAAAGGTTGTATTCTCACTAAATATAACATGGAACTGTACTTCTTTAATATGTGTCAATATGCAGTCTAACACTGCAAAATGCTTGCAAAAGTAATATCCAGTATTTCTAAGTTGCTATGAGAGGGCTGGGGGTTATTACAATATCAGTTAAGAAAATGAGGCATTTGCTTCAAAAACTGGTAGAAGAAAAACTGCTATTAAAGAGTCTTTATCTAATGATTTCTGGCACAGATCTGCATAACATCTGTTCCCAAACCTAAATCACAGGGATAAAATCTGTGGGGTCAATATTTATTTTTGTTAACTCAAGCCTCACTTCAGCTTCAACTGCTATGAACAGTAATATCTAAAAAACAAATATTTAGAGAAGTTTTTTTGCAGCCAGAATTTTAACTATACTTTAAAATCCAGCTCTGGAGTATCCATTTTTTTTTCCCATGGGAAGTTTTTGTCAGATGAAAATCATGCATTTTAGACAATGACACTACCTGTAGAATCCAGAGGATTTCAGCACATTTACTGATTGTATTCTTCCACATTAGACTGCTGGGAGAAATCAGTAGCGGAAATTTTGTTTCAGTAGCCCACAGTTCTCTATACTAAAGAAAAAAAAATACATGATAAAAGGAGTACTTTTTTTGTCCCCCATACTTGCACTCAAGAAATACTAAGTTATATGTTGCCTTTTTCTTCTTAATTAGAATGTAATTTGACAAGGGGAGTTTAACAAGGTGAACCTCAGCTTGCTGATGTGGAATGGTAATTGACTGCATAACGCTTTTTAGAATTCATTTATAGCGGTGACAAGAATATACTTATCGGTGGAAAGAGCAAAGAAATACCTGATCCACTCAGAAATCAGCTGACAGCCTTGGTGATCTGCTACTTGATTTAATTTCCATTAATTTTCCACTGGAGAGACTCCCAGCAGGGAACACAGAAGATCTAACAAGAAGTTTTTACAAATATTTGGCTCCTTTACCCAAGCAATCCTTTTTCCTCTGCTATTTGTAAGCTAAATGTGCTAAAATCAAAGTTTTTGCACATGACTGGCTATTCCAAGCCTTGTGGAAAAAACCAAAACACAGGGTATCAGTAGTGCACTGCATGAAGTGCTTCAAGAATTCCCAAATTAAAAAAAATCAAATGGTCAGCGAATGACAACTATGTATTTTCTTCAAGTTGTCATAAATGTCAATCCTGTAAAATTTAGTTTACACCAGGAATTCTACCAAAATTAATCTTTTTTTTTCCCTCTAAAACAGAACCTACATCAACCCAGAAAATGCCCGTTCGGCATTTATTATAGTATTAAAATGTATCAGTATTATGACTAAAGCCCTATAAAAGGGAGTTTGATGGATTACTTGAAATTTATTTATTTATTTATCTGTTTAGGTAAANTGTTCTGACAACACACTGGCAATGTGTTGAAGAGCTAAAGAAGGCCTGAGTCCTTCTGTTTTAGGAAGGAAGTGCTAGATTACAGACTGAAATAGATACCACCACTAAAAATATCTTGCACACACTCTACACCATATAAACTTGTTTTGGGGGACAGGTAGTTTACCACTAGGTCTTTCAGATTTTTCAGGTAGGTTGTTTTTTTTTTAAAAGCTCACAAATACAGATGTTGTTTGCTTAGCACCTGAAATTTCAACTGGACATTATGAACTGTGAAGTACCACCACCAGATAAACCCCAGGCCTAACCAACACAGTGTTTTTAACAAGGGCATCTGGCTTTGAAACAATCAGGGCACAAAGCCATCTCTTCACTGAACCATCTCTTATAAAGAAGAAATACATTAAATCAAACATCCATCTTTCTTCTTGCTTTTTAAACAACTCTTCAAACCTTTCAAAGGTCTGAAACAATTTCTTCTGAAGGAGCCAAATACAGCCTTGTAGATAGCCATCTCCTCATCCCACAAGTTAAACTTCTGCTGCACAGACAAGAACTAAAGATATGTTAAAAATGATGGATATGAAAACAGACACTACAAAACAACAAGATATGAGAAGATGAATGGACAGTAAGGAAATGCCGCTGAAACTTTTGGGCAGAGTAGGACCTACCAGGCATGAGCCAAAGGTGCCTGATGCTACACATCCATGTTAAAGCATCACTAGGGCTGCCAGCTTTCTGTGGCTGAGCAAGCTGTCTGCACAGTCAGTGTGCGGAGATGTCAGGGCTTCCAAAGAGCACTGTCCCCTGCATGTACACTGTACAGCATGTGCATGCAACCATCACCAAAGAAATTCCAGGCAGGAATAACTGCACCAGAATTTATGTATTTATGTACAGCAGAGTAATATAACAAGAAAATGAGAAAGTATGGACCATCTAGCCTATCTATTCCAGACAGCAGATAGTGTTCACTGATAGCAGATATTAGACTCCATGACCATATATTTCTTCACCACTCAACACTACCTACTGCACTGAAGATGCTCCTCCTTAACAGCCCCACTGAAGATGAGCTTAGAATCATTTCCTGTAGAAGGCCCTTCCTAAGTCTGTAAACAATTAAAACAGTGTCTGTATTTCCCAGCTCAGGATGTTCTCATAAGGTACAATTTACTAACTGATAGATGTTTGCAAGGAGCAGTGGTGGCACATTAGTCATAATTTTTTTCACTCATGTAGGATTGTTAAGTGTCCAGCATCCCAAATAACGAGAGTTAAAAACCACCCCACTAGACCTAGAGCTCTGCTTTTAAAGTATACCATGGGTACAAGTCCCAGTAAGAAAAGGGATGTTTCACACATGATTCTGGTGATGTTGCAGCTGGGAATGATCATTCTTGCTGCAACAGCATGAACTGAAAATGTTTGTCAAGGTAGGAAAAACAGTACCATGCACCACTACTTTGCATTACACTGCCCTAAGGCCATCAAGCAAGATGCCATAGCTCACTTATACAACGTGACATTATAGTATCCGTATCAGACCTTAAGATGCACCCTAAATTAAATAAGCATTTCACCTTTCAATCCACCATCACCATTTAAAGTAGATTTATTTACTTATAAACCGAAAAACCTGTAGTATGAGTGATGATTTGTGACAATTATGGATACACAGTGGTTTCTGTTTAAAGCAACTGGGAAGTCACTTAATCCCTCATGAAATTTCTGAGCTCTGGTTTCTCATCTTTGATTCCCTTCTTTGAGGGAAGTGAAAGCATTGCCCTTTTATAGAGAGATGTCAATGAAAAACCAACAAAAAACTGTTTATCATAGAATGGCCTGGTTAGAAGGGACCCTAAAGATCATCTAGTTCCAGTGCCCTTACCATGGGCAGGGATATCTTTGACTAGACCAGGTTGCTCAGAGCTATATTGGTTATGTTTTTAAAACACATGCAACAATCCTGGTGGAACAAATTGGACCTGAAATTAAAATCTGACCCTCTAACTGAGAAAACTGCAACACAACAATGCCAAATAATCAAAAAATAAAGGCTGCATGGTCAAGCACAGGATGGACAACACACAATTTAAGAGCAGAGGAAGGCTGATATTCAATAACCTGCAATACAAAAAATACCTTCCAAAGTGGTAGAGGATGCAGAAAAAGCTGAAGGCAGCAATTACCACATATGGTTCTACTGGGATAGTAGGAGATTTGGGCAAAACTAGTCTGAAAATTACTGCTTTCCCTGTCATTTGTTTCCAAGCAGTTTACCTATGATCTGTAACACCATTACAGGAAATAACCAAAATACGTATTTACATTTAGACTGAAATAAAGGCAGAGCTTCATAAATGATCTGGATATATGAAAATAAAAATGGATTAAGAGGCCCTATTAAACTTAGTTTTGATAAAGAATTGTAAGCGTACAAGATGGCCAGTTTAGAAGGAATAAAACTGAAGGGAGGTATCAAGAAGATTTATAAGTACTCCTGATCTAAATGTTTCTCCAAGATGCTTTTAACATTAAACATTCATTGTGCTATAAAATATGTTTGCTCTATGAGTCCAGGGCTTTTTGCTGTGTTTCTGTTAGGTTTTAATTACTTGAATGCTTTGTATTGAAATGAATGAAACCACTGACATAATATGTGGTAGCAGACTGCTGTCATCTTTAGTGTTCTTGTTCTGAATTCGACCTTTTTTTCATTACAAGAAACTACCAAAACTGTGGCCTGCAGGTGTCAAAGGGAAATTGAGAACACACCACCCAGCCTCTGGTTAGTACTAGGTCCAGCTTGTCCCCGTTTGTTCTGCTAGACAGAAACATTTCCTTGGGAATGTATCTATTTGTGTTAGGAGCTGTTTATAAAGCCACATTACAACCGTGCTGAATATGTTCTTGTAGTTTTCAAATTACATAGCAAAACTTGCCCACCACCTTTTTTTTTGCATTATTGTTTTTGTCTAGGAAAACAATGCTCTCACAAATTTCACACGTGATAATTACCATTATATAAAACAGCCAGTCACTTATTGTGGGTCTGGTATTATGTTCATGTTATTCATTCTCAAACTTCCATAAAGTTACTCCTGCTGAGACAGAAGTACAACGACAATAGTAACAGTCACCAACAGAAATCACACAAAATTAACTTCATTAGCATCTTCACCACTTTCCATACTGTCCTGTGCAAGCAGTATTCTGCATTAAACTACAGATGCATGTTGTAAAAATCTACCAAAGTCTTATTGGAATGTCCATGTTACAGTTAATACTACTAACCTTATTTCTGTTTCCATCTAAGACAACACAGACTTTAATGACAAGAAGGCATCGTTTTCCATTATAGAATTCAGCTCTCTTCTTCCTCTCAGAAAAAGAAGTGTACTCTTTTCCACTATTAGTCAACAAAGTACAACATTTTCCATCTTTTTTTCTATTTTCATACAATTTGCAATGGCCTGATGGTCTAGTTTCTTTGTCTTCAGATCACAAATGTAGAAGTGGCTAAGCATGTGGAATGTTCCACACTAATGAATTAGAGTATTTACTGTCAGAGAGGCATTGACACTTAAACTTTTAGCTAAAATTATTTAAGGAATTGTCTCCATACGTGACAACGGCACCTCTTTCTTCAGAATGGTGTCTCAGAGAAGCACTGTTACAAGTTTACTCTTAAAATTCTACCCACTAGAAACACAGGTTTGGAAAGCTGGGAGAACAGCAAATGGAGCCACATCCCACTCTGCACGCTGTCAGGCAGACTGTCCACAGTCTTCATAAATTCAAATGTCCTTGCCCATCACCTTAGTCCCTCTGTGATGCTCTGCTCCAGTCTTTCTACACTCCCTTTTCTTCCCAGACTTCCTCTAGTATGCCTGTCTTTTCCAACAGCCATCAAAGACTTTCAGGGAGAAAAAAACCCCTACGATTTAATGAAAATTCTAAGTTTAAGGCAAATAAAGACATTAACAAATAAATAAATCTTTTCATAAAACAGATGAAAAGGAGAAGCTTTAGCCTGTGAGCAGCTGAGAGTCAGGTTTTGGTGCCCTGCTTAACATCTGCTTTCATCAAGTCCTCTCTGCAGTCTGACAACCACAGCCCCTTCACTGCTGCTCTCTGGGGAGCCCCCAGTTGGTGTGTTAGCTACTTTGAACAAAAGAGACATGGCCTTCATGGAGGATGAGTTACTTCTTCCTGAGTCACTGAAAGCAGCATTCACCAGACAGCACGTTTTAATACCATACAAACATGAGACTTCCACAGGGTGATTACCTTACTCTCCTGTAGACACACTGTATTTTGTGCAAGCTGGAGCACTGCAGCTATACACTATCTTTGCAGAACACTACAGCATTTTCAAAACTTATCAGTTTTATTTAAAGAATAAGCTATCTTGAGAATGTCCATCATTTCTGTTTGGTTTTCCCCCCAGAAAAATGAAGGTGACTGAATTTATTCGTTCTCCATTGCACACCTCAATACAGATGTAAAAACTGCAATGCAGCTGCAACTCTCCAGTGGAGCTGATAGCAGTCTCACCTCTACCACCACCCTTTGGCTTTTAAAAACAGATAAAGCATATTATTTCTCTCTTACTTTCCTTCAACAATCTTAATTCTTACACACACACAACCTTGACTCCTTCCCTACCAAGCACAACTCAGCAGGTCACTGATTCCCCCGGCTAGCTTACAGTAATTTTTGCCTTATTTAATCTCCAGCACAAAGTCCTCAAAAAACTTGCCATTAAGGAAAAGATGAGGGTAGGGAAGTACTCCTGGATCCCCAGTATGATTTACCTGACACGAGTCACTATGGAGACGTGTCTGACAACTTGCCCAGCAAAGAGCTCCTCCCCTGGGCAGTGGGAATTGCTCTCTATCCTTTATGTGACAGGATTTTGCTGTTTGCACTGCAGTTCTATGCAGATGAGGAAATTTAGGCCAGCATCTTTCTTTAGAGCATGCTGGGAGTAAGGAAGCACAAGTGTTACCAAGTATATCTTAGTAGGGTGCTTCTTTATTTCAAATAAAGATGATGACACTCTTACAGCCCTGATCATTGTGGCTGCAGCTTCAGTGGTAGGTTCAACTCACCCTTTGGTCTGCATTATCACAGAGGTATTGATCTCTGACAGCACACACAGATCCCGTCACAAAATATCTCTATGCTTCAGGCACTACTCCATACAGACAAAGCAAATAAAACTGCTTGACTTGGAACTTTCAGAATCATGGGTCTTGCAACTTGGCAAAATAAAACAGATTAAAACCATATTTGTGACAAACAATTTGGCAAAAAAAATTAGCATTTCTGTGAAGTCATCCCTGAAGCACAGAAATGTCAATGACTGCAACAGCTGGACATTTTTACTCATGTTGTGATAATGTAAATGATCAAACTGGGGCAAAATGGAAACAGAGAAAAAAAGCACATGTGCATGTGCACATAAAACTAAGTACAATTTCATGACTCAAATTCTTTTTTTGTTGTTGTTTTACATTTCGTAGTCCATCCTCTTGTGTAAGACCTTGTAGTTGAATTTTTTTGTTCATTGATTACATATAAAATAAGAAAGAATCATGCACCCAATGTATATTTGTCCTCCACTTTAAAGGAATATCTTAAAAAGATAAGTGCTAACTTACAAAGCCAGAAAAAAAATCATAGTCACATGTTTGTGTCTGTACATGATCCAGAAATGGATTTCCTAACAAAAGATATTCAGCTATAAACAGCAATATGCAGAGCATGATAAATCACTTTGATGCAAGCATCTGTAATAACACAGCTTCCAAAGAACATTTCACAAGCAAAAGTATTATTAAAACAGTAACACGCTCTTTCAGACTGATTTCTCGTGGTCTCAGTTTGCAACCAGGGACTTGTTTTGAAGATCTGAAGATAAACTCAAGGGCAGAGTCAGCTTGTGACAGTTTCTGTCCGCCTGCTCTCCTGCCTGCCCTCCCTGCTCACTGCTGTGCTGAAGGGATGCTCTGTCACAAGGGATCCATCAACCAGCCGACCAGCAAGGCTGTTATGCAACGCGTCCATCTGTGGTTCCTCTGCTGGCATTGACTGCTCGCCTTAGGAAAGCCAAGAGTGTCAGCAGCCTTGCTTTGTAAAGACTCTCCTTGTTCTTTAAATAACTCCAAGGATGACGTTCGTGTGACTCCTCGGTGCCATACCTGGCTCATGACGAGCAGTGCATGGAGTTCTGGCAGTACAACACCAATTGCATTGCCTCTGGGACTGAAGTACTGGGAACTGGGAAAATCCTGCCTTTCCAAAGCAGAAACCCAGCAAAAAAAACACAACACCCAGATCAGGAGGTGAAAATGCAACAGCTTCACCCCCAAGCATTTTATTTTACCTGACTCTTCATCCAGGCTGACATCTGATGACCAGGCATGTTTCTGGCTGAGCACAGACCCAGCCCAGGAGGAGAAAGAGAAAGCTGCTCCCTCCTGCTCCCACTGGTCTGTCAGTGGCCCAAGCAGGCCAGTGCGGGAATGTGTAAGACTCCCACGGGTTTGAATTGGTCTGGTTTCTGTATTTCTGCCCAGATAATGGAACTGCTGATAACTGCAAAGATTTGTCCCCAGTTTAGTGGTATTTAAATAAACACACTCCTAAGTAACACCTACACCTTAGCCAAAGGTGAATAATTAAAAACCAAAGGTTTTTAACTGGATAGTGCTGGGTGCAAACACACAGTCAAATCAAAAAAAGAAAGAAAAAAGCTTTGGCCAAAGTCCGTAATTCACACCTTCCTTCAGCATACCTGAGACAAATTTATATATCTACCTATTAATGTGAGAAGAAACAACTGTACCATAAAGCTACATATGTTGGGCTGTTTAAACATATTCATGTGCTGTCATCTTCAGCAGACAGATGCTATTTTGGTATCCAGACTCAAGAGGACCATGTTTGAACCACCTTAATCACTTAATGGTGGATGTTCTATCAAAAATATTATCTTTTCAAAATACTTAATGAAAATCTAAAGCCAAACAGAACAGTGTTGTTGCATGTGTGTCCACACTCATGCTTCTTCTAGAATAACCAGTGATTTGGAACACACAACCCAGCACAACATTGTAAGGAGCAGCTTTTCAGGAAAGTCTTCAGGTGAAAACTTTCCCAAAAGGAGCTAAAAAAAGAAAAACAAAATGTCATTGCTATCAGTTGTTGCAATCGGACAATGTGATCAACACAGCGTCACACATCACTCCTGAATCAGAGACGTGTACAAGTAAGGTGGCTTCACATTTTAGCCTAGAAGGCATCTGAGTTATTCAGGGAAGCCCAAATGTCTTGCACAATTCTGCTGTGGTATTATTGTCATGGCGAACAGTCGAGATTTCAGATCAATTTAATGCAGTAATCAAAACAGCAATCACAGCCTTCATTTTTTGACTAATCTCCTAATTTTTTATTCCTCAAGAATAAGCAGTTTCTTTCTCAGTTAATTTTTTAAAAAAATACCATTATTGAAAGAATCAAAGAAGATTCACTAGAATCAGAGAATATGAGACTTCAGAAGTTGCATTCACATAAACTTTCACAAGTAACTTAAGTTTAGAGTAAAATACAGCAAGCAAAGGTTGTATTCTCACTAAATATAACATGGAACTGTACTTCTTTAATATGTGTCAATATGCAGTCTAACACTGCAAAATGCTTGCAAAAGTAATATCCAGTATTTCTAAGTTGCTATGAGAGGGCTGGGGGTTATTACAATATCAGTTAAGAAAATGAGGCATTTGCTTCAAAAACTGGTAGAAGAAAAACTGCTATTAAAGAGTCTTTATCTAATGATTTCTGGCACAGATCTGCATAACATCTGTTCCCAAACCTAAATCACAGGGATAAAATCTGTGGGGTCAATATTTATTTTTGTTAACTCAAGCCTCACTTCAGCTTCAACTGCTATGAACAGTAATATCTAAAAAACAAATATTTAGAGAAGTTTTTTTGCAGCCAGAATTTTAACTATACTTTAAAATCCAGCTCTGGAGTATCCATTTTTTTTTCCCATGGGAAGTTTTTGTCAGATGAAAATCATGCATTTTAGACAATGACACTACCTGTAGAATCCAGAGGATTTCAGCACATTTACTGATTGTATTCTTCCACATTAGACTGCTGGGAGAAATCAGTAGCGGAAATTTTGTTTCAGTAGCCCACAGTTCTCTATACTAAAGAAAAAAAAATACATGATAAAAGGAGTACTTTTTTTGTCCCCCATACTTGCACTCAAGAAATACTAAGTTATATGTTGCCTTTTTCTTCTTAATTAGAATGTAATTTGACAAGGGGAGTTTAACAAGGTGAACCTCAGCTTGCTGATGTGGAATGGTAATTGACTGCATAACGCTTTTTAGAATTCATTTATAGCGGTGACAAGAATATACTTATCGGTGGAAAGAGCAAAGAAATACCTGATCCACTCAGAAATCAGCTGACAGCCTTGGTGATCTGCTACTTGATTTAATTTCCATTAATTTTCCACTGGAGAGACTCCCAGCAGGGAACACAGAAGATCTAACAAGAAGTTTTTACAAATATTTGGCTCCTTTACCCAAGCAATCCTTTTTCCTCTGCTATTTGTAAGCTAAATGTGCTAAAATCAAAGTTTTTGCACATGACTGGCTATTCCAAGCCTTGTGGAAAAAACCAAAACACAGGGTATCAGTAGTGCACTGCATGAAGTGCTTCAAGAATTCCCAAATTAAAAAAAATCAAATGGTCAGCGAATGACAACTATGTATTTTCTTCAAGTTGTCATAAATGTCAATCCTGTAAAATTTAGTTTACACCAGGAATTCTACCAAAATTAATCTTTTTTTTTCCCTCTAAAACAGAACCTACATCAACCCAGAAAATGCCCGTTCGGCATTTATTATAGTATTAAAATGTATCAGTATTATGACTAAAGCCCTATAAAAGGGAGTTTGATGGATTACTTGAAATTTATTTATTTATTTATCTGTTTNAGAGAGCCAGAATCTACTGCCAAGGCTAGCAACTCCCTTGTGTCAACCTAGACAATTCACTTAGCCCCTAATTTTCAGAAAGTGGATGACTCAGTTTGATAAATTCAGGCACAAATCTCACCACAAAATGCCTGCAACAACTGCAAGTCTGGATGCTCAGCTGCTTTAAAGCCACACTTTACATAACTAGTGTTAAACAGCCAAAGATAAAAGGTTTTAAATAAACAAACTACATTTTCAGAATACATGCTTTTGACTATCATTTGAATCCAAACACAAGAAAAGAAAAAGTAATTTAACATCTAAGAGAAACCAAGGACTTTTCCAAGGTCATTAGGCATACAAGCAAGAATAACCCAGATTTTTTTTCTAAGAATGTAGGACTTCATATGGAGTAGAAGGGACTTTGCTTTGTGTTTGGATCAGAAGTTTTTCCCTATTTTTCAAGGCAACTTTGAGGCAGAATTTTGAACAATGGACTTTAGATGGGAAGTGTAAATGGGGCATAAAAGTCAGAAAGAGGAGCTGCCTGTTGGGAATTAGGAGAGCAGGGCTGGCTGTCAGGGAGTCTCCACTTCTAATCCTAGTACAGCCCCTGCCTTGCTGGGCAGCCACCTCCTCCTGCTGAATTGCTTCTTGAACATCTTTAAAGTGGTTTTGTTTAGTGTTCTCAGCTTAGAGCACCTTCGTGTCTGTATACCACTGAATCATAAAAATGCTGTACAAAGAGCCATTATTTTTACTGCCAGCACAATTGCTACCCTATATACACTGAAGCAGACCTTTTTCCCTAAAACAGTCATCTCTCTGTGTATGTCTGAAGTTCAGTTAAAAAGCAAAAAATCATCTCTTCTAAATTACACAGTACATTAATTAGCTGTGCTGCAGTAAATAAGTACCTAACTGTGTGCAGATACAGACAAGGGAAAATAAATGGGAAATGATTTGCACCAAATGTAGTTAGCAAAGCAGCCGTTCTCAGAGTGATTGATTCCTGGAGGACATGAGTTTCAAATGGATGATGCACTTGAAAATACCTGGGTAATGGTCCTTCACTTTTAACAGTGGGTCATCTGTTCTATTCCCAAGTCTAACTTCAACCCAATTCCCAAAGAAGATAATCAAAGTATTTTTTGATGGAGTGAAGGGAAAACAGAAGTGACTCTTGAGACTCATCTAAAGAGACTTTTTGAATTCATGTTCACAAGGCTTTACAGCTATGCATATATATTTATCTATAATATACACACATATACATGCTTACATAAACGTATGCTTCATCAACACTGTTTTGCAATCTGGAGTTTGTCAAAACTTATCTAGTGCATCACTATTCAAACAAATAGTAATCAAGTTTCAAAGCTACATAGATGGATGGTTGCCAACTTCCCTGTTCCTTTACAGAGTAAAACAATGCTTCTACTTTCTACCTGCTGTAAACAAACTGCGTTCAAAGCGCTGAATTCTCAAAGCAAGCCTCCCTCATTCCAGCAGCGCTCTTCTGTCGGGAGCCTACATACATTTTGGGGAGCTCAGAAGGAAGGAGGTGGGGGCAGAAAGAGCAGCTGAAGCATATTAAGCATTATAAGTAAGAGACTACTCAGATTAAATCACAGAGCTAGCAGTGGCGGTAAGACTATTGCTTTGTGAGTGAACAACAGATATGCCTTCTCCAAATTAGTTTTAGTGCCATTTTTTGGTGAATAAAAGTGCTTTTCTTGGCTTGCAACCATACATGAAGTACAGCAGATTGGGTTGGGTCCAAGCTGTGCCCGTACAATGCATTAATGTGGAAAAACAAGTGCTGGATTCAGTTTTCAGAACAGGTTACTTCTATCAGCATACTAAAATGCCATCAATTTCACCTGGTTATTCTACTCACTAACCTCACACAGGTACTGAATCAGCTGTGGAGCTCCTCTAATCCTCTCCACCATTGTTTTACCTTCTGTGTTAAAACTGGAGAAAACAGGTGGAGGGGGAAAAATAATAATAAAACCACAGAAAATATAGATGCTTAAAGGGCATAATCAACAAAATTCCTCATGAGCAACACAGAAACCACAGGCATCTTTGGTTTCTGCTTGTGAAGTGCTCAAGGGTTTCTGACACTGCGTCTCCGCTGACTGGTGTCAGTCCCATTCCCATCCTCACCCATCCCAAACCTGACTCCCCAGCTTCCTGGAGAGCTTTGCAATCCCTTGCCCTTGGCAGAAGGCCAGAGTCTGAACATCTATGGCACAATTAAATGGGATGATCACCCATGGGATGCTCATTTTCAACTTCATTAATGAAACCTGCATTAAATAGGAATTGGATAAAAGGCGTCCCACTATGTAAAACAATGGCAGAGAAAATAAATAAACAAACAAACAAATAAATAAATATAAAGGAGGGGTTATATTCTTCTCCATGTCCACTGGAGTACAGAGAAAAGGCAATGCATGCAAAAACAATGAAGGTTTTAGCTGTAATTGGAAAAAATTATAGCAGGAAAAAAATTTAAATTCTGGAACTGACTGCCCTTCTAAATGATGACGTTCCAACAGGTATAGACTTTGAAGAACAGATTAGACAGTCACCAAAAGGGGTAAATACTACTGATCTTGCATGATCTATATGCCCCATGGAAGATTTTTAACCTATGGTTATTCTATTCCAATGCTATAAATCATATTATGCCAATATCTATCATGTCTTCTAAACACATTTCTGAGGCAACAGTATTTAAGCTACCAGTGTAGTAAGTGAGCAATTATTTGGCATAGATGATGATACAGGAAATATGGCAATACACCAGAAATAAAATATGCAGTCATGCATATCCTAAGTGAAAGAGTTTGGGCATATTTTTTGAACAGAACATGGTATGAGTTTAAGGTTGTTAAAATCTGTTCAAATATTTTCCATTAAAACAACATCAATTCTCTCTATCAACAAGACAAGGCTCTGCCGTAACAACAGCATATCCATTTTGCCATCTAAATAAATTCTAACGTAAAGGGTTTACTCCATGTATATATACACAGATATGTTCCAAGGAAAATCTTTATCATTTACCACCTAGATTTCTCTAACATCTTTTATCAATTCTGTAACCTTTCTCTGCAAGTTGGGTACTGCAGATGACAATCACACCTTGCTTTCACTGAAATCAACTAGGGAAGCTGCACAGCAGCAGAGTCCCTTTGCTTCAGCAGAGCAAGAGCAGCCCTCTGCGTGCACACCCTGGCACTGCTCACTCTCCTCTCCAGTCCCTGTCTTCCACAGGGAGCTGCCCTTCTGAGTTACAGTGAACACCACATCCCAATATCCTAAAAAGCCCTAGTTTTGTGTGCTGGGAGGAAGTGAGGTACCCTTAAGCCCATAAAATATAATTTCCATAACAGATACCCACTCACATTTGTGCAGAATTGGGAGAATGGTGGGCTCCTGTCACTGTTTAGAGATAACTGTGTGTGTTTTGTCTCAAGTATAGTGTGAACAAAACCAACTCATTAGACTTAGCAACATAGACTAACAAAACTGGTTTAGGAACAGAGGAAATCAGCCATGTGTTCATAACCATTCTTCTCCAGGATTTTGGCTGTCTCTCTTTCACTTGGCTTGTGTGGCTTGGTTTGGGCTTTTGCGCTTGGCATTTTTTAGTTTGGTTTTTTTTTGTTTGTTTTTTTTTTTTTTGTTCTGTTTGTTTGTAGTTAGAAAGATAAGCTTCTTCAAAGTCTAGAGTTTTCTTTAGGTTGTACTGTTAACAGAACTGGAAACAATTTGTTCCTCACTGCTTACATAAAGAAAATAATATGCATGTTGTTTGTGGCCTCACCACAGGCGTTACTCAGCAAATTTTAATTGTTCTGTTGGTGATTTAGTGTTGTGTAAAAACATATCCTAGCATGTATACACATCTGCCCTTGCTTATTAAAGTCTGTTAGTTTTGGCTAGCTCACAGACATGAAGATACTTATCACTAACCAAAGCAGATTTTGAACTTTTGTCTGTTGTTCACTGCTCTCTCCCAAATAAAAATTTGGTATAATCATATACCAAATGATGATAATTTCATGAAAATAGTAGCAATAAAATGACAACTGAGTTCATGTATGTAGTTAGCCAGATTTGCTTTTTCCCAGCTACTTCCTTCCCTCCACAAGCTTGCACAGCTCTCAGAAGCCTTCCTTCACAATGTGGTGGGGCAGGAAAGGTTGCTTGGATATTTTCCAGGCACACAAATACACTTAATGCATAATATGGGAACTATGTAATTCCCTTATTAAGCATAATACAATTTATCCCATACACTGTTTATAAAATACATCACAGAAGCATAAGATGATTTGAGGTGCATCTTTTGCAGTGAAAGAAAAATCTTTTCCTTGCTGGAACTGAAGGGAATGCTTTAGAAGAGTGACTGTGAAAAATGTGAAGTATTTCAAAGAAGGTGAAGTTTGGAGAGTCACTGGTGGTCTTTAAGGGATTGCTAGAGAAGAGGCACACCCACAGAAGGAACCTAGGAAGAACAAGTGGGAGGAGGAGAATACACAGAGAAAGGCGGGAGGCTGTAGAGCACAGTGAGCCAGATCTTTCAAAGCAGGACGGCACTCTAGGCCAGAAGCTTTCCAAATTCTCATTATATCAAGGGATACATTTAGCTCAGACAAGCTTTAACTTTAAAAAGTAGGTAAGAAAGGCAGAAAACACACAGAATGGCTAAGTATTTACCCCCAATATAGTAGTGAACAGGACAGCTAGTTTTCAGTTTAGCAGTCCAACTGAAGATTTTATCTTCCATATTTCCTGTTTCTGATACATTTGTAGCAAGTAAGCAAGCCACCCTTCTAAGATCACTGAGAGGCAAATAACAATGGTCAACAGTGTTTTACTACCTAAGAGCGAGAGACTCCTCAGCTGTACCCACTCAGCCCCTCCATCTTGGGGGGGATTTCACTGGTGAAATGAGGCCAACATCTGCTCTGGAGGCTTAGCAGCAACCATGACTGAGGGGCAGCAGCTACTGAGACCTCAATCCTCATCCCATCAAAGAAAGCCACAGACGAATGGATAGCACTGGTAGGTGGGACATCTACTGAGCCCTCATGGTTTCTTTCACAGCAACTGTATTTCTCCCTGGCTCTCAAATCCAACTTCTCACTGCAGAAATGCTGTCTCTCATATTCCTCTGCCATAATAATGACAGGCAAACTCAATTAACACTGTGAGCAGTTTGGATGTCTGCACAACAGGTTGCAAAAAAATAAATCCCAAGGGGAAAAAAATCCCAACCAAAGATAATTAAGAATATTTGTTGCATAATGTAATTCAAAGCTTCTATCTGTAGGACCAATACAAGACATGTTTATTATGTCTTAAATCAAGATGTGAAAGCTTGGTTTTGAACTGCTTTTATGTTAATGATTTATTAGACGTGCAATATAGTTTGGTAAGACCCATATTATGTATTTAATGTAGATTTTCTCTTCAAGCTTCCTACTGAGATCAGAACGTAATAAAATGACAAAATTGTGCATTCCCCTGCAAATAATTTCTTCACTGATTAGCAAGAGAGTAATGTATCTTCCTTTGTAATACTCTGAACTTCTGTCAATATCATCATAAAACATATAGCACAAAATACAGTAAGTGTAACCACAAGCTTTTTATGTGACATATTTTAAAGGGCTTTCAACATTGATCAGATCTTTACTACTGCTGTTATTATTCCTGTGATCTAAAAGTACTCTAGATAGGTACTTGAAGTAGAAACATTAATTTAGAAAGATTAAATATCAGGAAGACATTTCTCAAGATACTAGAGATGAGCACACAAGTATGTCACCAAACAAATGCTTACCCCCAATTTTAAATATATAGATATATATGTGTGTGCGCATACATCCATAAACGTTATTTAATAGCTACTCTGCACTTCCTGTGAGAACTACTCATCTGTAATCTTGGAGCCAAGGGCCCAGTGAACCCCATAAAAGCAACCACCATTATATAAAATAAATTAAGCAACACTGAGAAGCAAGAGTTAACATAAACATGCCCCATACTAATAGCCTTTCTATTAGAGAGAAGAACAAATCATTTAGTCCAACAGGGTACTGACAATGGTCCATGACTTCAACACGCAGTCATGAGGAGTTAAGCTAGGAAAGAGCAGCCAAAATATTGTTTCTAAAGCATCAGCACAGGCTTACAAGGAAGTGACATCAAACCTTTTTTTCCCCAGACACTTTTCATTAGAAAGAAATATCAAAATAGGCCCAGCACACCTTCCTCATCACCTTTTCTCTCCTCACCCTGCCAAGTAAGGAATCTCCTCACACCAAGCCACCAGGTGACAGTGCAGTATGTGGCACTGTATGTGTGTATACTAAAGTACTAAGTGCCTTTTTTAACACCTTATGTCACTGCCTGCCTTCAAGGGAGGAACTAATTGGACATACACAGTGAAAACAAAAGAGATCATCCAAATTAACATACACAGCAGGGAGCATAAGCTTGGGAACACAGGATGGGATGAAGAATGTCCTTCAGCTGCAAAATTAAGACTAGAGAGTATTTAAGAGAGGTTTTCCTGAGGAAAGCATTACCTCAACATATGCTCTACACTACATTATAAAGCTGATGACAATGACAGTATATCTGCTACTCGTGGAAATATCACCCTCTGTTCTTCCTCAAACAAACAGCCATGACATTAAGTTTTGGGTAGCAAACCAAATCGAATTAGGAGCAACAGTTACAACAACTTACAATACAAGAATAACTTACTAAAAGCATCAATTGGCTATTGACTCAAATTACCATCTGGAATACCGCCATTGTTATCAAAAAATACATGTGTCAAGAGAGCAGCAGCCTCAGGGCATTATGCTGGTGTTGATGCTGCAGAGGACAATTATTTCTATAGGATAGCACAGCTCAGTTGTCCAGTCATATGTGGGCTTCTGGTAGGCCCCTGGAGAGAAGAAGGACAACACTCAGATACCTAGAATTTAGTATAATGTATAATTAAGGAAACACTCTGCTACTGTATTGTGGCAATTTTATTCAATACTTTTCCCTCAGTTTCCCAATGAGGCTATCACATACACAGCCACTAAGAGAGAATGTTTTATCCCAAAAAGAGAATGAACAAATGTTTCTAAACATTGGTTTTATGCAGACTGTAAACATACATTTGCTTCAGAACGTTAAATATTTTTAGCAAAATGCCTCATCTGATTTCATTTTTACTCAGAAGCAAAGTACTTCTTTACAAAGAAGCAAAGTACTTTGGGATGTACCTTCTCTGCTAGGACAACTAGTAGCAGAAGTTTGTATTCTAAGCAGTTTCCCCTGGTCCTCTGAAGATGCTACTACCTCTGTTCTGGTCACTGGGTACCAAGCACAGATGGGCCGAGGTCACAGTATCAAATCACCCGCAGGAATTCTTATGGCAGAATTTAAAATAGAGACCCATGCAAAATTACAAAGCTCTTTATGTATTGAGCTTGACTACCATACTTGAAGAACAAAAGCTATTTTTTTTGTTGGCTTGAGAAAACTGTGGTCTAGTTAAACTTTTGCAAGCTCCCAAAGTGCATCCATTTATCCATGTACAGAGCTAGGCTTCCCACATGTAGTTACAGGTGTGGTGCAATACCATGTTACTGAGTGCTGCTTCACATGGTATCTTTTTTGAAAGACTAACAGCTGATCAAAATTTATAGAGGCTTCATACAGACCTTGTGTATCAAGCATCACTTCTGTTCCACCATGTTCTCAAAATGATCAGGGATTTGAGAGGGAAGTTATAGATTATATTAAACCATGTAGATTATTAAAACCACAAGAAGATGGTGTTCTGCTTCAAATAAAAAAAAAATCTTTAGAAAAATCTTATTTACATACATATCCTAATCTAGAGACTGATACTTTAAAGTGATTAAGTGCTTCTTTGACAACACCCTTATTGTCACAAAACCTGAAGCAGTAATAGACAAAACAGGTATCTGATACGTATAAATAATCATACAAATATTTTGAATAGTTATTAAAAGACATGTTAAAATAGCCTTTCTTCTATACAAACCACTTATACGGCTTACATGTCACATGGATAAGGAAGAGTCATAGTTGTAGTGTAGTTGTCTTAGGGATACAAACAAAATACTTGTAACTCTCTGTACACACAATGCAAGCATATTACTGTAAATGGAGAAAAGCAACACTTTCTCTTTTTTTTAAAAAGTGTAGAATAAACATTTCCATGCATATGATGATGAACGAGTTAAGACAAAAACTTCTAAAAATATTTTAAAAGTAACTGTCAGTGATACGACTTCTTTCAGAAAGGGAGGCTTTATGTCTTTGATGACCCCAGTGATACATCAAATACCACTGAAGAAACTAGAATATTTTAATTTTTACAGCATTTATATAAAATTATAGCTATGAACATAGCTATGATGTGTTTAATTTGTGTAACCGTATATACAGTAGCCCATTCTTGCACGTTTTTCACAGATACGCAAGTTACAAACCATGTACCCATTGACTTTTTTCTTTTTCTCAGCACAGATGGCATTTCAAGAGGAATTTTTTTGTGCCACAGCTAACACAAACCACAAAGAAATTACTCTTATTGAATATTGCCTGCTGCTGAAGAGTGTTTTGAAATTACACTCCATTTTTTAAGGGAACTAAAGAGCTGAGAACAAGCTGTGCATTCACATCAATGGCTAACACAGAGAGCAGTGCTGACTGAATGCAGCTCTTCACGAACCAGTGCCTAATGGTCGCTGTAGATTAGGGACAGATTTTTCCTCTGTGCCACTTTTGAGGAATTCATTGGAATTTGCTTCGTAATGAGATCACTGTCTGTTGGCAACTTCCATCACACAGATAAAATTATGTACCCTTTTGCACTGGCTACCAGTGGAAGAAGATTTTTAAGAGAAGTAGTTATACTTCCACAGATGAAGACAAATCTTCAAAGCAGTGCTTTGAATACAGGATTTCCTTGAGAAATGGGAAACTTATGTATATGTGTATATATACACATGTACAAGCAAAGCCTTCATCTGAAAATAATAATTACCTCAAGTAATACAGACTCCAATGTCAGGCAGTAGAACAACTTAGCTTTACCACACTTAATTGTACCATCAAATTTTCACACATTTTATTTTTCACTGGGTAGCAAGTCCACACTTAAAAAAATGGAAACGAACACTGGCCAAAAATCCAGATGGCTAAAGTCACGAGCTGGTGTTAAACTTCCCTCTGCTAACATTAATACTATGGAAACCTGGGAACAATGAACTAAGAGGTCTGTGTGATGACCAGGTGCTACAAAAGCTCCCACCAAAGAGGAGTTACTTTTTCATGAGAAGTAAGCTTCACCTGTATCCTTGTTAGGTTTATCACTCTTAAATCACATCCTGCCCTCACAGAATCAATTATGGTAAACCAGGCTCAAGACCTACAATCACACATAGCTGCCATCATGCCCCGCTGTGTGAGAATCACTATCAAATATGAAACATTGCAAGTAAAGAGCAGCAAGAGCACACCTCTTTATTCAGAAGATTGACATTCATTCTGCTTCAAACATTAATGGGAAAAAATACCTCAAGAGAAATGTTAACTAATCCAAAATTTGTGCTTTAACATGAAAATTACATTGGCAAAATCCTTCTGGATAGGCCATCCAGCATATCCAAGACAAGTCATGAAAGAATAAATTGTACTGGCCACATAACTGGTTCCTCTAGAAGCTGCAACTGATTGAACATGATGGTTGTGGGGATGTCAGTAACACAGCCAAGAATAAAATATCTTGAAAGTGTCAAAAACCTGCACACAACACAGCACACAAAGGAGAGAAATGGGGGAACTGACAAAGGTCCACTGAAAAATACATTATGCACAATTTCAGAGCGCATTTTTCTACAGCTGGGAATGCTACACCTCTTTCAACAAACGATCCTATCCAGCATATTGCTGTGGCTCTCTGGCACTGGGGACTTATGAACAAGTAATGCCTGAATCCATACCACCAGCTAGGAAATACAAGCTTATTTATAGCAAGTTTAACCATCCCAGTGGTCAGCCACTTAAAATGGGACAGCCCTACTTTGTTCCCCAGCATGCCTGAGACTTGATGCATCTCACCACCTGAAAGGTGAGTTTCCAGCAGTTTGCAAGCTGTCAGGAATGCTGTCATCTGACTCAACATCATGAGAAGCTGGTTCAGCTATCATGGCAACAAACACCACGCACACCCAGGAAACTAACCTGAGTATGGCCTTCCAGATGAGCAAGGTGACTTTTGGAGTTGTGGTTTGGCTCTGCAGCCACTACCTGCAGAGTTTTTATTAGCAATTCAATTTACTGTTTTCAAAGAAGTTTCTGCTACACTGCTTTTGCATACTGCAGGCAGATGAAAGGCATCCAGAGCTCAAAGGATATCTACAGTCCTTCTAGAATGCAAAAAAAATGTAGCACTAGAAAACAGCATCAATAAATACATAGGTTTTTACTTCAAAATATGCTCACAGACCCATTCTCTGATTGCTCTTTGGATATGACATTTTTTCCCATTAACAGTTTGATCCTAGAAGGCACTACTGCATTTTGTAGCAGACCATGATAAGCAGTTTACCATCAATATTAAACATAATCAAGCTCTAGTGGCTGATTGGGTAAAATTCAATCAAACTGCACACTTATTTAACTAAACAAGTGTAGCAAACAAAGCAACAATTTACTACTTCAAAAATTAGCTGGTGCATATATTTGGAGGAGCTGCTTTTAAATGCATGGTATTGCCAACTATTAGCATTTTTACAGAAGCTCTGAAATATGGGAATGACTCTGGAAGTAGTTTTCTTTATACATAAACAACTGTTATCAAAGTTTCTAACTAGCATGAATGTACAGAGAATGAAACTTAAGAAACAGGAGCACTCAACCTACAGGATTGTGAAAAAATGGGAGAAAACATCACACTTTCATGAAAAGCTGTTGGGCTAGCAGGGAAAATTAGAGAGCTCAGAAGCTCACAGAGCCACAGTCAAGCACAGCCTGCTTTCTCAGCCTTCTGTTTTCACCCAATTAGACTGAAAATCCTCAGCAGCCAACAAATAGTTGATGCCCTCTAAAGTTGCCCCATCAATCCCCTCAGCAAAAATTGTGACAGACACAGGAAAGAAGCTCCCCCAAGAGAACTGAGGACAAAGTCTAAAACAGATGGAGAATAATAGTAGAAGACAATCTCTGAATAAACACCACCTCTAGAAAAACAGAAAAGCACAACTTGATCATCAGGTTCTTTCCTCTACAAGCAGATTGGGAAGTCCTTCCAGTGAGGTTATCATAGTTAAGCAGATACTGCTTTTGATCTTAGAGTCAGGGTCCTGGAGAGTTTTGACTATGAAAATATGCAAATGTTTCCATTGGAATGCATGGTGCATAATCAATCATGCCCAGCAGGCCTTACAGATCAACAACACAGTCTAATCAGAAGGCTGCCCAGAGCTATGTTCCTGGAGAGACCAGGCATGAAAATCAGTTAGGGATGAAAATATATCACCATCTATACTATTTCTTTATAATGATGGTCAGGAAACATGGCTGAAATTCATTTTGCCCCAGCTTTCTGTAGCTATTCTACAAAGACCTAAAAAGACAAAGTTGAAGAGGATCCCTAGAGATATTTAATTTACTTTATTTCAATTATTTAATCTATTTTTCCATTAAATTATAAACTAATTAGTAGATAAAATATAGGTACAGGAATAAAAATTAATTTTACAGTAATAGAGCGGCTTTTTTAATATAAAAGCATCAGAAGATAACAAAATCCAATATATTACTGTAATGTCACTGCAAATGTCACTGCTTAACAGTAGTGAAACAGAAGAACACAGCAACTAGGGTTTATTGCACAATAACTATTTTAACACTATAAGGAAATGTTTAAGTAGCTGACGTTTAGCTGTGGCTTGTCCCTTAGGAGCACAAACTATGTAGAAAAAGTTAGGCAGTTAGAGAATTTATCTTTTGTTCTTCAGAGACAACAGAGTACAGAAGGACTGGGGAAAAGGACAATGATTTATCAAGAGGATAATACAAATTTCACGATATTTTGAGGTCATCTAGCAGAAGACTAACAAAAGAAAAGGTATTTATTAATTCAAATGTTCCTACCCATCAGAGGGGTAGAAATTATGCCTGCCTAGTGCCTTCTGGAACACCTGACAGGACCTCCTCTGACACTAATGCATTGAAGTTCTGAAGGGTTTCCAGCTACCATTGGTCAAAACACTTCAGTCTTAAAGAGCCTTTAACATCACCACCACCATTTTCAGGCATTTATTCTCACATTTTACTCAAAAAAAGGGAACTTCATTCCCTGCTCTCCACCACCCACCCTTCTATCCTCATTCTTCCAAGAGGTAGAAGCCATTCCCTGGCCTGCACTGGGTCCCTCCTCACACCCATTGTATCAGCAGTCCAGGCTCTTTCCTGTCTTTCTTACTGAAATGCTTTGGAACTATTGGGTCCATGATGGTAAGGAACTGAAGAAAATACAAATGAGCAAGAAGGTCCTGTTAACTTCCACACCTCTGCCTACTGGGGACATCACCTCTGATTACATTTGACCTCTACAGACATAACTACCTGAAATACTGGCAGACCTGGGCTGCTTCTGCCCACCAGACAAGGTGATTAGTGCCACAGTGATACCAATCTCTTTTTACAAAATGGCCTTTCATTACTCAGATCCATGGATCTGGCTGTGTTTGACTGCTGCTGTTTGAACTGGAGATCAACTGAAAGTGTATTTTTCTCTCTTCTACAGATAATATCTCAATTCTCAGAGATAACTGCAGTTCAAAACCTTTTTTCAAGACTGCAATCCTTTATGCACCAAAACTGACAATAAATTCAATACTTAAGGGAAATATAAACAATTCAGGTTTCCTCATTGTATCAAATAATTCATTTGCTCAAGCTGAACAGTTTCATTTATGCCTATCTGCATTTTAGAAGAAGGAATGCTATTTAGCTGAGATAAATTTTGTTCAAAATGACCAACTGAAGAAATCTGAAAAGGGAAAGACTTAATGCTGTTAACTGTCATTTCATTTTTTGCATTTCAAAAATAAAAATCATTACAAAAAAGTAATGTTCTTCTCCTGTCTTAATCCAAAAGACACTTGCAGTACAGGACATAACATAAAGAGAAAGGTCTGTAGTATTTTCACAAGATGAAACAGAAAATGTAAACAATGAACTTAAAAATTCTGTATGCAATAAAATATTCATTTCAGGTCTGCACTTAAAGAGCTGCCCTATGAAGCACCTTGACTATGTCATGACTTTGATAATGAAGACACCTTTGTACAGCAGAGACCCCCGTTCAGGTCCTTCTTCCAAATGCAACAGCAGAAGCCCACACCTGCCAGGCTCCACTGAAGTGTAAAACTGCTGACCTATAAAATAGTGTAGATCTAACTCTTCTCTGCAGATATAACTGAAAAGTAAAGCTCTGAAGTGTCACTTCTTCCATTTGTTTCCCATTCTCCTGCATGTGCACATCAGATGTCCACAGTTACATCTACTGCAATTGCCATGCACCTGACTACCAATCACATGGAACACTAGGACTCTGTTAAAACATTTTTGCATTTCTAAAATGTCAGAGTCTGTAAACAATAATGAAAGCCCTGAAGCTGAATGCCTCCAAGAAACATTATGCTGGTGTTTTGCTGAACCGATAGCTGTTTTAGATACAATGCCTTAGAAAGATTTCCGTTCTTATTCATTGAGATCCTTAAAAACAGCTAAGAAGGGATGTCCTGTGTTTCATTTTGTGGTCAAAGTCAAGTATATTTATCCATCTCTTAACAGCTCTTTCGCAAACACTTTTTCAGAGCGCTTTCAGACATACTCATATGCCCCTGATAATAATGAATCTGAAGCTATGATAAACTTTTGTCTCAAAATCACTTAAATATTGTCTTGGCTTTAGTTGGATACTGCAAAATTTAATGTTATCTTTCACTTCGGCATCTGAAGTGAAATCAGTAACCTTCTCACTTCCACTAAGGTTTTAAAACAAAATAAATAGCAAGCTTCGCTGTCATAGCATTTTCCTACGATTTTTTTTTGTAAAGAGTGTGTATGTAGCAATAAGAAATTAAGACCATATTAAATTGATTTGTCACACATAATTGTAATCATTATCTGATTAATTCAAGATGACCTTCCACAACTAGGTATAACAAATACAGGTGATTTTCTCATCAGAAGAGAGGACTTGACCCAACAAGCCCTGTCAGGAGGCAAAGGAAAGAGGAATTCATCGATGGGGAACATGCACCTCTCTCAGCACAGTCCTAGACAGAAGACTGGAAGGGACCTAGAAAGAGGCAAGAAAGCTTAAATGCACGGAGACTTCCTGGCGAACGTGACTTAGAGATCAAACTGTACTGTCTAGGAAGAGAGACTGGGTGCTCTCCTTCATTACAATAGCAAATACTTAGGAAGATCTCCAAGCAAAGGTTTAAACGTTCTTCCTCTCAAGACAAATGTGGCCCAATCATTGTGGCCCAATAATTCAGCTCAGCTTCAAAGCAAAACTTGAGCTTGACTGGAAATACGTAGCAAGAATGACCAAAATGTTTATTATGCTATTGAACATAAACTCCAGGTCTCTCTCCTACTTCATTCTTTAATTCTGCTAATGCAGGAGCTCAACCTGCATGTCTGAAAATACACAACACAATACAGTAATTATGTTCCCAACAAAATACATGCAGAAGGAAAGAACAACTTCAGAAGACACCTTCGTAAATGAACTTATTTCCTATCATCTTAATTATCCTGTGCCCGCAACTGGTGTCACAATAAGCCTTAAGAAGGCATTAAAGATGTTTATTCATCCTCTCTTCCAGCTCATGGGTGAAAAAATATCCATCCCTCCAAGGAAGGATGATCTCATAACTATAGAAAATGGGAGTTCGACTACTACTTCAAGTGGATTATCTGCATGAAGTCACACAAAAATGCACTTAAACCCTGTACCTTAGCAGCCTGAGTTGTTAAATGGAAATGCTAACATATGGTTTGAGCAGAAGGTTAGCCTAGGTGACTTCCTGAGGTCCCTCTTGACCTACATTTTCTTGTGATCCTATTTCCTTTGAGACACACAGGATGAATGAGAAGGGCACTCAGACATTACAGGGCTGATTACAAGTGAAAATCTCAAATAATTATCCTAACATTTTCAAGGTTTTAATACATAGCTTTTCACTGCATATATTTGGGGGAAATCCCATAAAAATGCTCATGGACTCTAGTTTTTACAAGTGACATCTATGACAGCTCAAGAAAAACAAGAAATTACCCTGTTCTGGATGATGTGGTAGAACCTGCTGGCTATGCTGGTTTTCAGAAAGCCAACAAGCTGAAAAATTAAACATCAGTTTAGACTACAAATTTTTTAAGTGACATTATAAACTTGAAAGGCCTTTCACTGAATTATGTGAGTAAATTTACCAGGCAGATTAAGCAGAAATCTTTACTAACAGACTGATGCTAACATGAACAAGAAAAAGAAAAAGCACTTGTCATCCTGCAACACAGAATACTCAATGAGCATAAAGTGTCTGCCAGTATCACAGTAAAAAAATTTGAAAAATAAATTGCTAGCAGGTATGATGATTCTGTGCCTAATTTAGAAAATTACTTCTCAGGGTGAAGCTGAGTCAACAATCTCTTCACCAAGTACCTCAGATGCAGCACATTCTAAAAGCAAAAACAATGCAAAAGCAATACAAAGTCCTACCCTGCAGATGGTCTCATTTTCTGCTACTGGTGTTTTTAATTTCCTAGCAGATCTCTCAAATAGGACAATTGTGATTGACTTTGGACTGCCTGGGCACAAACACTAGTCTTAGCAGTTCATAGTGCTGTTTACCAAACTTGTATCTAATATCCCATTAAAAAAAAGGCAGTGAAGAAAAATGAATAAAGCTTAAAAAAACACACCACAAAAAAATCCAACTCTCCTTACCTTGCTGGAGGCACATCAATATTTGAAGAAACAACCTTGCGCTTCTGTTCCAGAAGACAAACAGAACGAGTGTTTTCCTTTTCATACTCATGAGCTCTGTTTAGTTTTTTGGTCTCTGCTGTTTTTAAATCTTCCTCCTTTGTGGTGAACAGGAGAAACTGTTGGTCTGGCAGTTTTCGACTGATGTCACTTTTTACATCCTCCTGTTGAAATGCAGGGAAGGTCATTTCACGCTTGATGTTGGCTGCCTGAAAAATTGAAAGCAATTGTTAAATTTTCCTCTAATTCTCCTAAAATGGGAAACAACCCAATACCCACAGGCATTCACTTCTAATTAATTATTTGAATTACTGAATACCATTTCTTTGTCCTTCATAAATTCTGAAACTGCCACTAATTTCTCAACAGTGTTATAGACTATCCAGGAAAATAAGCAATTCTTGTCCATTTGATAAAGCTATCAGCCTCTTTACATTAAATCAAAAAGGTATTTAAATTCCAATGTCGGAAACCAGACAACAACATATCTTTAATGTACACACATAGCTATGCAAAAGAAATCCTATCTGCCTTCCTCCTAAAATTCCAGAAAAAAAAGTCAGAATTTTTCCACATTAAACATAATCAAGAAATTAAAGCCTTTCCTACAGCCACATACTGGATTCTTTAACATTTGTAAATGCGAGCTTTTCCAGGAGCAGAAAAATAATTTGCTATGATCTAAACTCATGCGCCAGAAGCAGAGGGGAGCAAGTGATGGCAGCAGGATCTCTGTAAGGAGCCTGTCCAGCAGTGATGAGCAGGGACACACCCAGGAGCAGTGCCAGGTTGTCTCTTGGCCTGCTAGCACTTCCCAGATCTTCAGGTCTGCTGCTTCCCACGAGCAAAGACTTCCCAAACAAATAGGTGTCTTAACAAATACACTACCACCCTGGAACACAATGTGCTGGTGCTTATAAAGCAAACTACTGCAGGGTTGCAGGGAAGACCCTGAAAAGTCACCAGAACCAAGCCACTCCATTTTCCCAGCAAGCAAAACAAAGCACAGGACCTAGATTTTCCTGTGAAATCCATTCCCTGGCCAGCTATGCTTCCCCAGCTTCACAGGGGCAAACCTATCTGTCAGGCAACCCCTCCAAGCAACCCAAACAGACAAGCAAAATACAAAGTGGCAGCTTCTCCCGCCTTGAGCAGAGGTACTTTCACACCACATGCACTTGCCTAGAGAAATCTAGGTGCCTTCTAGAGCTCGCAAACTGGATTTTTAAATATTTGTAAATTATTGCTGATCTCCACAGTGGAGATATCCAAGCTGTGTTGACCTCAGATAGTAACAGCACCAATAAAATGAAATTCCTACATCGGCTCTTCCAACTTATTCCTCCTTTTCATCATCCAAAAAAATTAATCAATGTATTTGTGTATATATTTATGCATCAAAATATATTCCTCTCTCCACAAATCTCTGTTTATAGATTTCAAACCCTGGCAGTTATAAAAATGGTGCAAGCAATTTTAAGTTCACAGGAAAGACATACTTGCCAAAGTAATTTTGCCGTGTTCTGTAAAGTGCATCACATCATTAACGTGTAAATATTTAGGACTGATTATTTAATTGTTTCTAGTGCTTCCACTGAGGGACTTTTAGCAGTTGCTTCAAGAACAAAACAAGAGTTATTACTCTATGAATATAAACAGCAGAAAGAATTAGACACTTCACACTTATTCACACACAAACAGATGACACATTACCAAGAAAATCTGCCTGGGAGACAAAACAGTCAGCATGTGATCACACAGAATTAGGAGAAGACATATGAACAACATAAACTGAATTCTGATTAAACGATTTTTAAAAACTTCTTAGATTTACAATAAGCCTTTTTTTGAGTGCCTGAGAATCTCTGAGAAACTGAAATGCAGAGTTGCCTTCAATTTTCATTAAAACTGACTCATAAGTGATGTACTGAAGTAACAAAAAAGTCTGAAAATACGCAAGTTCCAACATCCAGCCCCTAGAAATTATGTAACACCCAACAAGGCTTTATGTAAGACATGAATTCCATCCCCTCCTCTGCCGCATGGTCGTCCCTTGCATGACCACATCTCCCTTCCTCCCTGCCCAGGATTTCCACCTCATCCGGTGTGGAGGCGGGTTCTGTGCGGGGCAGGAGCAGCTCCACCCGCTGGGCATGGCACACGTGCTGATGGGCACACAAACAAGGCAGCACCAGCAGTTGCCTCCTTATCCTCCACAACCCTGAGCGTAGAAAGCACTGAGAGCATGGGAGAGGGGCAGCCTCCCTCATTTCCTACTCTCCAATGTCAGACTGAACTCAGTTTTCATCAGGATGGTTTTAATTATTCTTTTAGTGGACTAAGTGCATGACTGTACCAAAGAAAATAAGGTATTTTTGTCTTCTATTTATGAAATGGTAGGATTTTACTCAGTTTCAGCCAATATATTGTGCCATCCATTGCTGAGTTTTCTTCACAGACCTAAATAGTGACGACAGAAGGTTGCAGGCTCAGACAACAGCTGTAAAATAAAGCTGAAACCATAAACAGCAGAATACTCGTACTGTGATATCAGATAAATCTATTCTTATGTATCAAATTTATCCACATCCAGTTCAAACACATTTCATATGTCAATATGCCACAATTAAAGGTCAGCTCCATGCATGTATATGGAGGAGAGGAAAGACAAAAATCACAGAGCAAATGCTCAGGTTTCAGAAGCAATCCAGGTTCTTCAGCCAATGGCCAGGAAAAAGAGAAGACTAACTCTCTTCCTCTCCTTCAGTTTTCAACACATGCTTGGAAATATTAACTTCTTACTAAACTCTCCCTTGAGAGTGACTGCATATAAAGAATCCTTTCTGCTTTAGAAGCAGGTGATTACGAGAGAAAGCCAAGAGTTTTCCTTGGTGGGCTTTCTCCATTAGCTTTCTTCTATTCCATATGCCTTCTTTCTATTTTAATTCATCCATGTCTATGGAAGCCATTTCCACTTGAGACACCTGCCATGTCTGGAAGTGTACAGTGTCTTTTGCTGGAAATCCAACCAGCAGCCACAAGCAGCCATTGATGTCAGGAGTGCTGAGGGCCACAGTCACTTGAATGATCAGGTTCCTCACTTCCTGGCAAACACACTGATTAATGACCACAAACACTCTGATTTCAAGCCCTGGTTCACCAGCACTCATAGTTATGAGATAACATAAGACAATTTCCAATACATCTTTCCAGACAGTTAACTGTTCTGTCATATTTTATCAGTAACTTTATTTTTTTTCATAAATCCTTCATATTCTTTTAACCACTTGAGTCTTCTACTGGTCCTTCAAGTCCAGAATGTTTCAGCAAAAATTCTGTAGAAGATCTAGTCCAACCTGTCTAGGACTGTCTCACAGACTGACAGAAGGTAGGACTATGAAACCATTTTATTTCAGCTTACTTCCAATACTTCACATTTCTCCATCCTTTGCTGTTCTCAAATTCCATGATGACAATGTTCCCTAATGGTTCAGCTTTTCTTTTCATCATACCTTCAAATTTGCCACCTTATTGTCTCCAGTATCAACTGCTGGTAAAATTCAGGTCTTTTCCATGCACTTGATGAATTCTCACTCATACAAGCCACCTGATAATAGGCTGTTTATCTATGCAATTCATTGTGTATTTTCACCCTTAAGCCATTAGCAACCTTCAGCTTACTTTCAGCAGAGTCCTTTACAACCTGGCCTCGGGCAACCAACATCACTTGGAAGTTCAGTCACAGAAACAGGAGCTATAAACACCAGTAAATTTTAAAAACGAGCTTTGTTTCTCTCTGCAGTTACCTTCATCCACCTTCGTCAATTTCCCCCCATCACTATTGGGCAAGGGAAACTTTTGATACTCTGCTCCTTGTGAACAACCATATTACCCAAGCCTCCCCCACTGGAGCTCAAGCATAGGGCAGTGCCAGAGCTGTGGTCTGACGTAGCATTACTCCTTCAGCAACCATCCTGCAAAATCTGAAAACCATTTCTTGCTTTGGTTTCTAAGTGAAAACTTTATTAAGAAAGCCTTTCAATTCCTGTTTCGAAGTTGTCAAGACAATGGTATATATTCAGATGGAGGGTTTTACTTTCAAGCTAAGGGTTTTACTTTAAAGCTTGATTCATTATTATTAAATGACAAAGTTTAATAATCTTTGTGACAGCTAAATGATTAGCACAGTTACTATTTTCAGCAGTATATTAAACACTTTTCATTGTAAAACCTATCTTAACCTGCCTATATACACTTTTATACGGTGGTATTTTGACATAACCAAATTGCTGGTCCTGAACTCCACATCATGACCATGTGTTGCAATGTAAGTTCTGTGCAAAATGAGCATGCTCAACAATGATACAAATTGAGGAATTTAAAGTTTTTCACTACTTCTTACAAATTATGTGCAGACTGCAATTTTTCAGTAGTTTAGGCCTTAACTTATGTGCAGTCAATATTTGCTCTACCCAAGAGCACATCCTGAGAAGATGCTGACATTGCAGTCAAACTTCAGCGTCCTCCAATTTCAGTTAAATTTCAGCTTGCATTTTTCCCTGAACAGCAAAAAAAATATTGATCAAGAAGACAACTCAAGCACTGAATTGCCTATTCAAAAGGATCAGCAAACACTAGAATAAGTAGACCTATCACATTTATATGGAAACACAGAGACTTAGATTTGACAGATTATGCCACCCCTTGAGTACAACCTGACTGAACTTTATCATTCTCCCTTGCTTATGGTGCACTGCTGCTTTAAAACTGAAGTTATTTATTTTCAAATAGCTCACTAGCATTTAACAGGCATTAAGATGTCTGTGTTTCCTATACAATGGAAAGCATTAAACTCCCAAGAAAATTAGCATTATTTGCCGGTATGTGACCCAACTGTATGGAAATGTATCTTCAAATGTGAAAACTGACTCCTACCTATGTTCTTTGAAATTTCCTACATTTTTGGTGTAGAACCTGTGGATTCATGTGGACATAGCAGGAATAGAAACGTAATTTTTAACAGGCTTTGTAATAGATTACATAGACAGATGGAAATACAACAAACTATTGAAAGAATTGCCACACTACATACCACGCCTATTTTGCTGACAGTTTTATAAACAGCTCAAGGGCTGATTTCCACAAGGCAGCTGCCCAGCACACAGAGCACTGCCTCCCACCCCCCTGTGACTCGATGCAGCACCTTCCATGAAGCTACACCGATTTACACCAGATGAAGAAGATCTTACCACAAGTGTGACTGCGTCTGCCTGCCAAGAAACAGGAGGGCAATCACAGCCTCGGCAGAGAGAGGCTTGTAGCTCACTGTCAGGCAGCAGAGAGAGAGCCCAGCAGGCTCCCTTAACCTTCTGGGGACACTGGCTAACTTCTGTTTCTCCTCATAATGTCAGCAGGGACCTGAAAGGACTAAGACATCTGAGAAAGTTGAGCATGTCCCTTCCATGCACATCCTTTGAATCTTAGAGGACTGTGTAAAGTAAATAATCTTCCAACTGTGGCCTACTTTGTGCCATTATGTTTTGTTCATACAGAAAATAAAGCTAATTTCACAATAAAAGTATCTCTAACAACAAATAAAACTATTTTATAAGGCTGAGGGAAGTATCTGTAGAAAAGCTGACTGCATCCAAAGCTCCCTATAAAAAAAACACACTAGTGGAAATACGGTTTGGGAAACTAGCTCAGAGTAACCCCACCTTATCTTAATAATCCTGAAGCCATTGTCCTGTTTCCATTTTTGTACAAACTTCTTTTTTCCCCTCAACCTGTAAAGCTCAACTCCAATGCCACTTCATTCCAAAAACAACAAGATCCCTCACAAGCCACACTAGGCTGTTTTCCAGAGAGGAGGAGGCGGGATTGGGGAATGGTGGTGTGTGGGGAGGGTGTAACATACTAATTAAAAAACACATATCAAAAAAACCCCACTCCACCAGCAATCACCCAACTCACTGCTCCAATTCTGGCTATTTGCATTGTCAATAAATAAGTAATTTTAACTTAACAGTGAGTCCTAGGCCCATGCACAGTATTAACACTACGTAGCTGATAAAGAAGACACAGTTTTGGATCAGGATTTTTGATTTCCACTGGATTTACTATGTAATCAGTTGATCTAATTCCATCAAAAAACTCTTTAGATTAAACACCAATTAAAAAACACCAGATTAGACAGATTAGCTACGAGATGGTTTAGCACCAGCCAACCTGCTGTATAACTGCTGCTTTTCGTAAACAGTTTTTTGATTCTGGCTTTGTGACCACCTTTTTCTGTTTTCTGAAACAGATGTAATCATCTTAAGTGTTTAGGACTGCCAATAAAACTCCCAACTGGTAAGAAAACAAAAGTCACAGGATTTTTTTAAAATTAAACAAGGTTTTAGCAACATTTTTGATCCCTTACAGAACAAACAGGTAGCTCAATGGGGAAGTGAAAGAAGGAATCAATATATTTCAGCCTAGCATGTTAATGGGAAACAAGAATGAAATGTGTGTATGTAACATGACATACATTTAAAATGTTCAGCCAAAAAAAGAGCTCAATAACTGCAAGGCCCTTTTCAGGCCAGCATGAACAGCCAGGCAATGCTCTAGGGACAGGGATAAGCCACTTTTCTCAACAAGAAAGAAATCAGGAATGAAGTTCACAGCAAAACACAACAAGCAAAAATGAGAAACACCAAACCTGCTACCAAAAATACACGCAAGTAAAAAATATTTAAATTAAATCCCTGGAAGGAAAAAGATTTTGGTTCACTCATATTATTTCATACAGTATTTCCAGTTCAGGTTCCTGTAACAGAGGATTTTTTTTTATGGAGGAAGGCTCGAATTTTTGACATTCTGAAACTCACTGGAAGGAAAGAATGCATCAAATTTCCATTTTGCCAGAAATCTCTATTCATACTGGAACATAAAGAGATAAGACAGATTCTCGTAATGATGCTTGGAAATAATCTGCCCTGAATTTCAATGTATTATTACATTTTTGAGTATACTTTGCATTTAATTACTCGCTTCACCAGCAGTTGCTCATTACACATAAATCACATCAGTCTAATCACTCTATGCATTTATAAATTGTTGGTCTCTAACAATATAGAAGATAATGCATTTTAAGGTCACTGTAACTGTTCTTTACAATATACAGTACACATTAATGTATAGTAATGTACTATTCATCTTCAAGGAGATTAGGACAAAGTCCCTATCTTCATTTGACTGAATAAAGAAAACCACCCATAGAATATATTTTTACTATGTATTAAAACAAAATACTAAGCATTTTAAATTGCCTGGATTCACAATACTGTGTTATGCAGCAAGAACTGAAGTCAGCAAGAAGATGCTACCCTCCCATCATTCTCACTATGATTACAGGTATGTCAGCACTAGCTAAACCTAACTTATCTACAAAACCCATGTATCCCAGCAGTTTAAGGTGTTTCTGAGTTTAGGGAATCTACCCAGATGAATGACAGAAACTTTCACTCCCACATTTGAAATCCAGTAGTCAGCCAGGTACCCATTGTACCCCAAATAAAACCACCACCAACTTGTGACATCTGAAATACTGCACTAACTGGCACAGGAAGCATGAATGTTATTAAAACTGGTCAGAAAGGTCTTACTAAGATTACAAGGGGAGACAGCAAGGAACACTGGGAATTCATGGTCCTTCCCATACACCATTTTCCGGTATGAACAAAAATTATTCCAATATATTTGTGCCTTTTTCTCTCTACCACATCAGCAAAGGAATGAAGATATGGAAATATGGTAGCTTTCCTTCCCATCCCATATGCAGGCATAGTAAGTTCCTCACAGAAAAACACGACATGACTTCTAACATCATTAGACACCAATCAGTAACAGTTACCAAAATTTAATACTGATTACTAAAAGTGCGTATCTTCAAATTTTGCTTGCAAAGTTTAAGTCTCAAAGAAACAACTCTGTGTTCTGTGTCCTGGCTATGCTGCGCACACACAGGTGTGACCTGCAGTCACCGCCCTGCAAACCCGGCTACCTGGGTTCCAACTGAACACTGGCCCCCAGGCTTTGCATCACTGGCAGGATCTCAGCAGAGCTAGTTCAGCCCTGTTTTCCTTTTCTTAAATAAAACAAGGGCCTGAGAAACACGCTGCCTCGAAACATCTAAAAATATAGACGCTACCTTGGAAAGCTTTAAACAGAAGGAAAGTAGAAAGCCATAGTTTTAAAAAACAGGTTCATTTTTTATTTAGGAATTCTGTTGCTGCACTTTTGCTAAGCATGCTCATCATTGAGTGCTTGGTACTCCACCATGCTTTTAGCAGGACTTGCAGGCCAGGTATGAGCAGTCATAATTGTCTTCCCAACTACTGGCTGCACAAAAAGTGAATTTAAAACAAACTAAACCAATTATCACATATTTTTTTCTCACAGGGACCTACATGCCTGGCCCTACAAGTGGGAAGGAAGGGTTCCTGCCAGGCAGCAGGTTCCCCTCACCTCTCCTGCAGTGAAAGCAGTGTAAGCAATGCCCAATGCCACCAGGGCAACCTATGACCATACAGAGAACAGATGAGGGCCCGGAAATGTGTGCCTTGGGCTGGCCAAGGAGCACAGAAGGAGAAAAGAGGATACACTTGGGTCTTGCTGGTCACCTCTGGGGAAGCCTAAAAAACCCTGGAACTGGAGTCAAAACCAAGCATGCTAATATGGGGTAGCAAGGAAGTTTAAATAAACCTTTTTTGTTCTTATTTGTATTGCATTACTAGATGTAGTTACAAACTGCAAGTAGTGAGTGACATCAAACCAGGTGCTCTTGCTGCACTGGCTGAAGTTCTGAAAACTCCTGTCAGGCCATTTTCTATGTATGCCCAAGAATATCTATTTTCTATGAAATGGGGATTTTTTCCTACTTGTAAGAGATGCAAAGAGGGTCCTAGAACCCAGTGGTAAAGTATCTGCTGTCTTTGCTGCCCCTAATTTTGATTGTCTAGATTAAAAAGTTGTACACAACAGCTTATGTAGCTCAATACAGCCTTGAGTATGGACCATCTTACTGAAATATCAATATGGCCTTTACTACCTGAATTTCATGTGCAAATAAAATATTTTTTTACTATTTCAAAACCATTGCTGAAGGTGTACAAGACACTCCACTTGTTTCTCTCTTCATCTGCTGGTGGTCTGGGATCAGTAAGGATGGCAGCAGCTCAAAGAAGTACCACCACTTCTACAATCTCATTCAGGATCAAGGAAGAGCTCACAAACATCAAACTACAGAGGCAGAGGGGAACTCCCCACACTTAACAGAAGGTTCTGAAAAATACCGAGAGAATCAGGAGAGTCACTGTGGTAAGGCAGACTTAAGAGATTTAAATCAAGATACTCCACTTGTGTAATTCATTTGGAAGAGTTGACGGAACTACAGGGATCCACAAGAGCAGAGGAATTGTCTTCTGAGGGTACACCCTGTCACATCTTTCTCCTGATTTGCAGGTAACTGATTTACATATTTAAACCATTGGAGTTATGAGGATTGGATAAATAGTCTTAAAGAAAAAATTCTGACATAAAAATCTAAGATTGGCATTAAAAACCAATTTAGCATTTTACTACTCAGTAAAAAAAAAAACCGTGATTGGTTCATCTGCATTTGAAAGTCCTTCTCCTCTTGACTGGATAGAGATATTTAGCAGGATATATTTAGTGAAAATAAAAACAGGTTGGCTTTATTTTCAAGATTTCTTGCAAATGATATACAGAGGTGTGAGATTTCTGAGGTCGGAAGTTACTGTCTGACTTTGAAAGCAGCCAGCTGAGATTAGATACGGCAGATCTTAGATAATTTAAAAGGGTATGGAAATGTAATCCATTTCCCTTTACATCCTGGAACTTTGCTCTTTTTTTTTTTGTTTAAATGATAGGATTTCAGTGAAATTAAACCAAGGTAGTTAACAGATGTATGCAACTGTTTTAACTTCTGAATGAAATGGGTGCTGTAAATGAAAAGGCCAATGCTGACCCCTGATGCTGAAAGCCTGGAGGAAATATTACAAGGTAAGAATTAAGTACAAGTCCTTATCTTCTCTAACAGATATTGAGCCTGGAAGTAGAAAGCATGATCCCTCAGTGATCCCTCAGGGAGTACAATAAGCAAGAAACACTGCCTCCAGTAGAAGATACTCCCAAGCCTGGGTTCAGCTTGAGACAAAAACATGTAGCAGTTCTGTTCAGATTAGGAGAGGTGCCAAAAAAAGGGGTTTATTTTTGTGTCTGACTACACAATAAATAGTATCACAGTATTGCAACTCATTACTCCTGGAAGCAATACAATAACATAAGTAAAAACATGCAGAGGCCAAACGCAAATTTCTTCAGCTGCTCCAGAAAACAGCCCTCCATCAAACCACCACAGGGATGCAATAATATCTCACGGGAAAAGAGCATTCACAAAGAACCTGAAGGACCATGAGGGCCAAAGTTAAGCCCAGTCCAACTGCCACATGGCTTCTGTCTTCTAAAGGATGAAGGCTTGCACCATTTCTAACCTTCTCCTTCCTCCCGATGCCTGTCCTAGCTGTGATGTCCCCATCATTTCCTCTGTACTATCAAGATGCTTGGGAAGCCCTTCCTTGATCCACTATAATTGAAGGACACCACAGAGTCTACAGACTCCGCTGCACATGTTTTCCAGTGTTTCAGTAGCTCACAATGGCACACAATGAATTCTGGCACAAGCACAAGGCTGCCTGTGAGTAACCGGGAGCTGGAGGAAGGACCGAAGGACAGAGAGGGGAATACTTCACCCTTTTTGGAACTGATGAAACATAAAATCCACAAACTCATCCAGTGCCGAGGCACAAAGTGCTCTATGCTACTCATGCTGCTGCTCCAGCAGCTGGACCCACCAGCATGGAAAAAGAAACATCTGCAAGACCAACCACTGCTCTGAGAAAGTAAGGACAATTGTCTGAAACAGTGTTGAAGACACATGTTGAAGCAAAATCTCACTGTAAATCCTTAGCAACCACCAATTCTTCCTTATTCATTTCACTGCTTTTTCCATAAAGCTCTGTAAATCAGATGTGAATGGTCTTCCACGGCCTTATGGATCACTGCTGACCTAGACCTAAAGGCAGCAAGGACTGCATCAGTGTTCTCTTTAAAGTATTTTAGAGTAGAAAAACCAGATTTTTTCCTCTGGAAGTACTCACATTTGTCATCACTGCATTATAGAAAGAAAACTGTAGAGAAATATGAGGTAAAAAGCATTTTGGATCCAATGAGAGGTTTTTTTACACCATTTCAAAGGGATATGCATATATACATAAAAGATCAGGCTGGCTCAAATGTTTATCTTGCCAGCTTTACAAAGTCCAGTTTATAGAAGGTGATTGTACAATTTGCTCTTTATGTCAGTGTGATGTAGGCATCAGCCACCTTATCTGCTGAAGCAGAAAATAAAATTTAAGTAACCATCCAATCTTGACTGCTTGTTTTAACAGCACTGCCCATCTAAAGTTCAAATAATCTTTTATTCACCATGTAAAAAAATACATTAAAGATGTTAAAACACTGAGCTACATAGTTTCACACTTCAGTATCTGATCACTGATGCATTTTACCTTCCCTCTGATTCTGTGTTCAGTGATCATAACAGTCTTTTACAATTATTAGGACCACTGTGAAAAGGTTTTAGGATACTGGTAGATTCACACTTGTGTTCAAGTAATTAGGCTGAAATCCTAAATCTCCTTAAACTAGCAGGACTTTTCCATCAACTTCAGCTGGGTCAGGATTTTATGGAAATTAGACTCTCTATGTTTTGCAAAAACACAAATAAAAAGATCTGTATTTTTATCCAAAGTTCAAGCAACAGAAGTTGTTCAGTTTCCTGTCTTCATTAGTTTTGTTTTCAAACAACAAATACTACCCACACATGTACTTTTTAATACAATAAGACAAATGTCACTGCAATAATCATTTGAGATTGGAAAGTCTGGCAAGGTGCCAGAGCAGTGAAAGTGATCCCATCACAGATTGTTCAGCAGCAGCAGTGGTAACATTACATTCCTACGTGCTCTGCTCAGCAACATGTTACAGTGAAAAACATGAACACAAGTTCATGAAATTAAAACCGATTCCCAGAGGAGCTGATGAACGTTCTTTTCATTAACCTTATCTTTCCTGTTCAATTTTTGTAAATAAAAATACTTAAGAGTTTCTCTTTTAACCTACTGTCCTGTAGTCTTTGGGCTGGCCTTAAGCTGCAGTATTAGTCAAGCTGCTCACTATTTTTAGAAAAAAGCAATTCAACAAATCACTTGAAAGTATTATAAAGCCAATGGGGACTCTTATTCTGAGGGAATTAAAAAAAAAAAAAAGCATCATTGCTCAATCCACAGCAGTATTTACAGAGCAGACATTAGCATGGACCAGCATGCTCCTGGCTGGCCAAGCAGACAAGCTCTCATCTTTGAGGCACCAATTTATCCCACAGTCTAGTAAGAGCTCTCTGGTGCTCTTGTAACACTGGAATTTCTAATCTAGCAGCTGGAAAAACAGAGTAGGACTTGAGGGTTCAAAGCTGATTTACAGGATTCTTAGACTTCTCTGTAACCTGGGGTCTGAAGAAAGCTTGGAATAGCAGAGGATCAAGAAAGGCACAGATGGTCTGTGCATCTGCACTTGTCACAGGACACATTACAAATGTTAATTACCAGCCCATGAAAAGCACTTTCTCAATACTTAGCTTTCAGATGAAAAAAAAAAAGTCATTTCTATCTCCAAGGAAGACCCATGGAACTACAGGCTGGCTGGACTCACCTTGATCCCTAGGAAGGGATCACAAAGGGTGGAGTGGGTGACAGACCTGACAGTCATGCTGCCACCCAGAGAAACCTTGACAGGTTAGAGAAATGAGCCAACAGGAATCTCAAGAACTCAACTACAGGGAATGTAAAGTCCTGGACCTGGGGAGGGACAATCCCAGGCACTAGTTTGTGCTGGAGGCCATCCAGTTGGAAAACAGCTTTGTAGAAAAGGCCCTGGGTTCCCGGTGGACATCAAGTTGAACATGAGCCAGCAATGAGCCCTTCTGGCAAAAAGCTGAACTATGTCTTTGGGCTGCTTTAGACAAAGTATTGACAGCAGATGGGGGGAGGTGAACCTGCCCCCTCTACTAAGGCACTGGAGAGGCCAGACCTGGAATGATAGGTTCAGTTCTAGGATCCCAAATACAGGAAAGACATGGACACACCAGAGAAGTGCAGCAAAAGGCCATCAAAATGATTTCAACATGTAGAAGAGAAGGCTTTGGAGAAACCTCATTACAACCTTCCAGTACCTCAAGGGGACTTCAAAAAGGAGGGAGAGGGACTTTTTATATGGACAAAGAGCAACAGTTTTAAAATTAAAATAGGACATGTTTAGAGCAGCTGTTAGAAGAAATTCTTTATTCAGAGGGTGATGAAGCACTGGAACAGGTGCCCTGAGAAGTGGTGGATACCCCAGCCCTGAAGCGTTCAAGGTCAGGTTGGATGGAGTCTGAGCAGCCTGGTCTAGTCAGTGAGTGACATCCCTGCCCAAGGCAAGAGGCTTGGAACTAAATTATCTTTAAGGTGCATTCCATTCCAAACTGTACTATGATTCTGTGATTAAGAGACTGGATTATCTCTCCTATGAGGAGAGCGGGGACTGTTCAGCCAGGAGAAGAGAGGGCTTAGGGGAATCTTAAAAATGTCTAGAAACACCTGAATGGAGGGAACACAGAACCGGGCTCTTGTCAGTTGTGTCCACTGCCAGGACCAGTGGCGATTGTCACACACTGAAACACAGGAGGTTCCCTCTGAACATCAGGAAACACTTCTTCATTTGTGAGGGTGACCTAACACTGGCATACATTGACCAAAGAGGCTGTGGAGATTGAAGATATTCAAAAGCCATCTAGACAAGGTTCTGAGCAATCAGCTCTACATGACCCTACCAGAGCCGGGGGGTTGGGCCAGGTGATCTCCCAGCGTCCCTTCCCAACTCAAACGTTCTGTGACAAAGATTAAGCAGTGTATCTCTACCCACTGGTATATACTGAATACCTGAAAGCTGTCAACTGATCATTCTCAACTGATCTCATTCTAGACAGAAAAGAATAGAGCAAACGAAGATCAGAACTGTTAGTGGCTTCACCTTTATTCTTACATAGTTACAGTTTTCTAATACAATTCCTTTTAGAGGCAAAGCAGTTACATTTGCTCCATGTCCAAAGAACGACAACAACAAAATGACACAAAAAAAAAATCCTCAGCAAATTAGTCCCATTCATTCGTTATTAGGGGAGAGTGGAGAAAAAAAATACTATCTTATTTTCTCACTACCCCCAGCTTTGCCTCCAGTAATCTGTATCATGTTTAAACTTTTAAAATTTTCCATAAGGAAGAAAAGAAAAAAATGCCAAGTCACGAATTTTCCAGACCAATTTCACTAGGCAGGTTTTCACTCAAGAACAAGAAACTGAATGAAGTCTGAAATTTAAAAGTTAATTAACTTTATCTACTTACAAAAATATGGCTAAGCTGCTGGTGTTTATCTGTGTCTCTTGTCTCACCCTTTAGTTGTTCCTCACAGTCCATCAGTGTCCGTTCCTATCTCGTGTTACTCTTTGCAGAAGTGGGCAGACCGGGATCATGCTTGGTGTGAGTCTGTACACAGCCTAGCCTAACAGGCTACAAGTTCAGGACATGAGTTCTGGTGTTCAAGTAACTCGCAGTATTTATAAAAATAACATTATCATTATTAGTCTGAAAGGGAACATTTAATTTTCCTCTTAAGTTCCTAATGTGTCTTGCAAGGTCTCTTCTTCACTAAGCAAATCTGGTATTTGAAGCTTGTATTTTGCAAATTGCCTCTTAAAATACATTTGCACACACCTATGAAAGCTAAATTAAATAACACTTTGCTAATCAAGCAGGAAAACCCACTTTTTTTGTCCACAGTGAGTCTGTAGTCCATTCAAACAGCAAAGCTGAAAGTCTGATTTAAAGGACAGCAATGAATTCACACCTGGTTTTAGAAAGAAGCCACAAAAGAGGAGGGAGCGAATTCAACGCAGCTGAACAACACGTAAGTAACAGGCAACTGATTTCTTCCACACAAACTCTAAAGATTCTTCTGCACTCCATATATCACACAGATGTCTTTATCTTTAAAAAACAAAAAAAAAAGGGTGAAAAAATCAACCCAGAACATAACAAACCACAAAAATAGTGTCCAAAAGCATAATTTTTCATGAACTCCTACCAAGGTCTGCCATCCCCACTCTGAAACCTCCTCCTCACTTTGTACCTGTCGTAAATTTCACAAGGCAGGTAAAACTGAGCCCGATCTTGAAGCGAAAGCATGAAGTTAAAAGTCTTGCTTACACTGCTTGGGCTTTTGTATTCCTCTACCATCACCACACAGCTCTCTGGGCCTTCAGTTTTCAGACTCTTCATCAGATCATTTTCCATCATTTTGGGAGCTATGTATTTGCAGGATCAAATCCACTTGTGGGAAGTTCATCCTTCTGAACTACGAAGAGGTGCTCACAAACAAGCCAGTATCTGGAATAGGTAGTTCCATGGGTGAGGAACAGGTGCAGCACCCATAGTCGGCTGGATGAGGAATGTTCTGTGTCCATACTCTTAGCCAGGGGACAGAAATTGGGCTGGAGATAAACTGGCAGCCGAACTGGGCTGAACAGAAGAAAGCACTAATCCCTTTACTATTCTTAACAGTAGTAGGGAAAACATTATAATATGCTGGCATGTTATCACAATACCAAGTTCACTACTAGCTCACATTCTCAATCACAGCACTCTAATGGTTTACAGGCAAATTAGCACAGCTCTGCTACTTGCAGTGGGGTTTTCTTCTAAGTATCTGATAAAGTCAGCATCGGATACTGCTGATGGACCGTACCTCAAAACTCCTTTCTGTATCATCAAACCCAGCAGTTTCCACAGATTGCATTAACCCCAGTGTGGTACTAACGTGACTGTGATATCTGAACTGGGCTGCATACAAAAGATGAATTAAACTGGACTGCAAATTAACCCACACTTCAGGACAAAGTACTAGTAATTACACTATTTATACTTTTTCATCTCATTTCAAATGGCTGAAAATCCAAATGCAGCCAAAGCAAATACGGGCTGCACAAAAAGAGTTTCACGTGTAAAATGAGTCTGCCTAATCAGCACCATGTTATTCGTTTCCATAAAGAGATTAATGAACTAGTTCTGATAAAGTAAGAAAATACAGCACTTCTCAACAAGGCTTTACAGGCTCTCCAAGACTGGCTATTCTGCCATTACCCACCAGTCACACACAGCACACTCATGCCTCTTCCAGCATGGTAACAAAGCAGGGGAGAAAAAGCAACAAAAATGTTCGCCACTGTTCTCCTCTTGGACAGCAATACAGCTACAGCAATATAAAGACATGATTTTTATATCTTCCCCATGACTACCAGCCTCTCTTCTCTGTCATATATGTTCTCTCTTTTCACGACTTCAGAAACCGGAGAAATAATATTTATCTTTTTATAAAGTACTTCTTCCTCTATATCCCCATGCTTTAGTCTGAGGGTCAAAACCAGACTACGAAAGGCACAGCCACACAGTGGACTTCTTTCTGGAGCAGAGATTATGGCTGTAAGACCTAGTAGCACCAGTACTTTGCTGATCTGGACTAGCAGACCAAATTCTCAAGCACCTTTGAACAATATTAATTTCATTGCTGACCCTGTGATGCTTTCATCCATGTATCACAGGCAATCCATAGAAGTGACTTTGTCACAAGCCCCTGAAACCTCTAGGTTTAAAATGCCATTTCACCCAAGGGCACAGACATCAAGTGTACATGTGAATACACACCAGAACACCATGTGATGCTTCTTAATTGCATTACCCAGATACCATACACTGCAAAACCAGCACCCAGATCACTCTGCTTTCAAGTCCAATTAAATTCTGAAGCTCTTCAGGATATCAGTATTGGTCACTGCAACAATTTATGCTATCTCTCAGGAGTGAACATCCCTTCAATATACTTTGCCCCCAGTCCCCACTTCAGAAGCCCAGGTCTGGGAGTCAAATGCTGCTGACTCCATGCCACTTCTCCATTTGGAAAGAATTCCAGCTGACAAATTACAACCAGATTGTGCCAGTCCTGTTACCCTCCCAGTGCTCTGCAGTTGGACCTCAGTATTCATTTTATGCCTGCTTCTCTCATTAACAGAAACACAACTCACTTGGAAAACCCACCTTCCCACACACTCAGGGCCACACAGCCAGAGCTACTTTTGGGAAGCACCTTGGTAGTTCCGTTGCTTCAGGCTTAAAAGCATTCAGAAACACAATGCCAAGAGCAGAGAAGTTTAATCTGTTGCTTTAAAATTACTTGGAAGAACCCTCACATTAAGCTTTAAGCTTTGAGAACTCCCACACTAACGATCTCTAAAGAAATACACAGAAACTAAAGATAATTTATTTACAATGTTAAATGTTAAGCCTTCATAGTTTATAGTACTCAGAAGTATAAACAGAGAAACCAGAAACCCAGCAGGTAGTGACAGTTACAAATATTCCTCCAAAGAAGGTAAATATGTGCACCTGGTTATCAACGGTGACTTGACAGTTTATTACGTACACTAAAAGTAACCTAACAGGCATTACTACACTCATCTCATCTGTGAGGTAGGTTTACTATTCAAGGAAGTAAATACATGCAAGGACAATATTTTTGTATGTACACATACTCCTAAGTGTAAGGCAGAAATACCAGCAACCTCTAACACTCCTACTACTTGAAAGCATGTTGAGAGTTGAGAAAGAGGACAGTACACTCCCACATCATATGCAGATTATACCTATGTAACCCAGTTATATTTCAGATTATTGTTCTCCACTTGAGAATTTCACTCCTTTTTCCTATTAAGTACACATAGAAAGTTCCTCTAAGCCTCCTCTACTACTTAAGACTTCCAGGACTAAGGGGAGAATGATGGGACCAGAGCCCATTACGGTGCTCTTCATCCTCAGCCTACCACTCAAGCGTCAGTTGTTGGCTCTGTAGCAACAAAGTTGTTGCAGCCTGTCAGGCCTCAGTACCGTGGATGGTACTGACCCAGACACCATAACCACAATTCATGGCATTTGACAGACTCAGTGAAGAGCTCCAGTCCCATGACCCAACTATGTCAGACTGATTCTCTGAGTGCTGTAACAAAATTGATCTGAAGCAATATGGGGATAACTTGCATTTCTGCTGCTATTTTCCTTCGTGTTTTGTTTTGGATTTGTTTCCTTTTTTTCCCCCCCATCTGAGGATACAGGAAAGACCCCAATGGTAATACAGCACTCCTAATCATCCAACCCCGAACTCTTATTAAGTAAGAATTATTACCTAGATTTAAAAAAATAAAAAATCAATTCAAATGGGTGCCCTTTAAACTTTCATGTATGTGTACATATATCATATGAATCCTCTACAGTACTATATCCAGACTTAACCCTACCACCCTGGTTATCCCAAGAGAAAAATAATTATAGAAAACGCTTCATAATAAAATCATTAAGCCTAAATCTGCGGGATCTCAGCCAGTGGGTGTGTTCATCAGGTTGTTCCAAACCGCACCGATTTCAGCGCACTGCCCGCGCACGCTTCTATGGGATTTGAATCGGGCCTCTGCAAAGAGCGGCTGCATTCCTAAACTTTCCGCAGGTCGCCCCCCCAGGCCTTCTGCCCACGGCCAGGCGCGCTCGCAGGAGCCCCGCCGGGCCCGGCAGCTCGCACGCCCCGCAAGCACAGCTCTCCGAACACCTCTGCGCACACGGCCGGGCTGAACATCCTCACAACCCCGCCAACCGCGCGCTTCACCCCGCCAAGTCTCCACTCCAAATGCTCAAACTCCTTCAGACCCCAGCGGCTCCCCACGCACCCCCGCCCCCGCTT
>VZTZ01048481.1:339834-469608 GCA_013400955.1 Drymodes brunneopygia
CCGGGCGGGCCGGCCCCGCCGCCCCCCGCCTCGCCCGCGGTGCGTCCTGCCGGGGAGCGGCGCTTCGGCCGGCCCTGCCAGCCTGGGCTCTGTTTACACGGCAGGAGGGCCGGGGGTGCCCAACAGGACATTGCGGTGCTGCAGCGTGTCCAGAGAAGGGCAGTAAATCTGGAGAAGGGTCTGGAGCACAAGTCCTGTGAGGAATGGCTGAGGAAGCTGGAGTTATCTAGCCTGGAGAAAAGGAGGCTCAGAGGAGACCTTAGTGCTCTCTACAAGTCCATGAAAGGAGGTTGTAGGCAGGTGGAGGGCGGCCTCTTCTCAGATAAGTAGTGACAGGACGACAGGATGAAGTCTTAAGCTATGCCAGGGGAGGTTTAGGTTGGACATCAGGAGGAATTTCTCCACAGAAAGGAGGTTTAGACTTGGGACTGAGCTGCCTAGGGGAGGTGGTGGAAGGAGTCGCCGGCTCTGGAGGTGCTTAAGGACTGGAGATGGCACTTGGTGCTATAATTTAGTTGACACGGTGGTGTTCAGTCATACGTCGGATTCGATGATCTCAGAGGTCTTTTCCAACCTAATTGATTCTGTGACAACCCCCTCCTGCAGGACAGGCTGCCAGATTTCTCGGGCCTCAGTAAAATAAAATAATTTTGCTTCTCCCCCCATAAAAAAGATAAATGGGGGGAAAAATGGAACTTTTGGAGGAAAAAAAAAAGAAATTAAGAAATGTTTGGGTTTTTTAAAGATCAATAATTAAAGCAGTGGTATCTATACTGTGTTGAGAAGAAAATTATCTAGAACAGTTAGGGAAATAATTTCTGTTTGAAATTCTGTGTTTTAAGCTTTAAAATACCTTTATGAAAAGCTTTTTTAAAACATTAAAATGCTTTCCAAACAGTTTAAAGTTACTGTGGCCAGCTTCTAAATTTGCTACAGGCCTCTGTGCCATTCATTAATGTCTCCTGAGACTGAATTATACTTAAGGTTGGCACATGCTTTTCCTAAACTCTTCCTCTTTAAGTCTGCATTTACATGTTATTTTCGAGCCATATGTATATTCTTTTCCATCCACAAGTGAACTACAGTAATTCCCTTCTCAGTGTTCAGTGCTTTTCTCTCTGCACATTCTGTTCTAGAGACCTGCCAACAGGCCAAATGTACACATATTGTCAGCATGAGGCCAAGCTTCACCCTAGGTTAATTCATCCCTTTCAAAAAGTAATGATATTTTTTATTGTGGAACATAGCACACAGCATTCTTTAGGCAAAAAATTATACATAATACAGTACCCATTCTCAAAGAATTACTGAAGTTACTTTTAATGTCAAACTATGTAAGTTGTTTGAATTCTCTCAACCCAACCCACAAACCAGTTGTTTTCATTCATTATTTCAAGGTTCCCTGAGATCTGGCTCAAGATCTGCAACAAAATTGCTGGCAAATTCTAGAACATCAGGTCTTCCAGCAGCTTTCCCCACCCCTCCAAAAGTGTCTTTTCCAGATGTTTTGCCAGTGCTTTGACCAGCTGCACTGCAATGTCGGCTCAGCCCATCTCAGCAGAACAGCAGCCAAAACTCCTGGTACATGCTGCCGCAAGATGTTCTGTCTTTTTTCCTGCCACTACATGTGTACTTAGCTTCTTGACAGCTGGCTGAGTGGATCAGTCATATCAGTTTTTTGAAAGTGATATTGCATAAAGGAGAAATCTGTGGAAGAAAAAAAAAAGATAAATGCTTTTTTTTTTATTCCTCTGATGAATGTTCAAATTTACAGTTTAGATTTGACATAATAAATTATGCTTAGGTTTTACCTTAAACATGAATTTCAATATGGATTTCAATGATAGTCATAGTTCCTTATACCTTAAAGGCATGGAATAGAATCATTCCAATACCTCCTAGTCTTCAAATTATTTGAAATGTTTTGTATCATTTGAATACCATCTGAATCTAACTATGATCTTTCCTAGTGGCCCGTGTTCACAGTTATTGGAATTATAATTGTGTTACTAAGGATCCCATTCCTTATACTGGGATATATACTGAGAGACTTCCTTAACTTTTTCAAAGTCTTGTATGTTTCAATTGCAGCAAAACAAGAAAAAAAAATTAGAAACTATATATGCAGCAAGTGTGTAGTCACTGCATTGGATTATATGTGCTAGCATGAACACCACAAATAACTGAATAGAAACCAAAGGATCTCTTGCAGAAAACGCTGGTGATAAAGGATAACTGGGCTTGTACAGGCATATCTGTTAACTCCCGTGACAGCTCACACTTCAGCCTCTCTTTGAACTCCCTGTTCAGCCTTTTGGCCAGGTTTGTTCTGGGACCTGCTGTAAGGTACAGCTAACTTGACACCTCTTGCCCTGAGGTTTGGTGGGTGAACATAAAAGCATAAATGTTAACCAATATCAGGCTTTTAGTTGTCAGTTCAACAATTGTTTCAAAAATTACATAGCTGAGTTCTCTGGTTTGGGGGCATAGTGGCAGGAGGCAGAGAGGCTGAGACAGGTTCTCAGGAACACACAAAACATCCCAGGCCTGCCTGCCTGCAGGAGGATGCTCCATCCCCCCAAAATGCTGCCTCTTCTCCACAGGACTCCACCAGCTCATGGCCCATCAGATCTCAAAGCAGAGCAGAACAACAGGTGAGCCCTATAAAAGTTGGTCACGGTGACAGACATAAAGTGTAACCAAATTCTGGTAGAGGGAGAGATGCCAAAATAGTTTTGGGGTCCAGAGGGAATGACAATCCAGAGTTCACTAGGCTGATGGCCAGGGCAGTCCCAGAAAGGGGTTTAGAGAAGACTGACTTTCCATTAATAATCTGAGCTGCTAATGCTTTTTACTCCTGCTGGGTTATCAAATGCAATGAGAAGCCAGTGTTGACAACTCTACAACAGACTGGTTAAAGATTTCTAGCACTTCTCAGGCGAGCCAGATTGGAGCTGTAGTAGGAATAACTTCTCTCACAATATTTGATACAAACAAAAGATAGAAATGACTGTTTGCTCCATTTCTCCCAGTCTGTCTGACTTGCAGTATGAATGGAGCTGAAGCTGAACTCTTGTCCTTCCAGTGCTTCCCAGGGGAGCTGAATTATGGAGAAAGTCAGGGAGTCCTAGATACAGTCTTCTTCTATATCTTTACATTCACAAATAGTTAAGAGTCAAACACAGGTCATAATCCACTATCACACATCAACATTTTTTGCCCAAGACCAGTGTTAGCACTCTTGGAGTTATCTGCTGAACAGTTTTGGCCCATAGCCACGGCCTGACATCAATTAAATTCTTGTGATATATGGGGTAATATGGTATCACTTAGCTCAACAGAGCTATCTCATGATTGTACCACAGCATAATACGCCTCTAACACAAGTACAGGCTCTGGCTGGTATAAGAGCTGTTTACATGTCAATGATTTCCAAGCTTATTAAAAGTTAATGTGCACATCCACACTCCCTTTGTGTACACAGCTCTTCAACACAGCAGAAATGTTCCAGAAGATGCTTTGCCTCTAACCGTAACAATCAGTTCATACTTCCAAAAATGAAATTTCTCTCTCTAAAGACATATGAGACAATTTGAATGGTAAGTATATATAAGCATATATATCTCCCTCTAGAAGTTCTTCTAGAGCAATCTATGAAGGTGAATTACACTGACAGCTTTTCAGTTCATCTTGAATAATTATTGTCTAACTTCTTTCAGTATATCCACTGGGCAGCTGATGCACTAGCTGCAGAATAAAATCTAGCTTTCCCTAGCACTGCCTTAACTACTCTGTGCTGATTAACATCAGGTGGAGTTGTCTTATGATACATATTTTTCCCAAACCTTTTGTTTAGTTCATCATTCAGTTAAGTATTCCTCAAATTTTAAATATAATTGTTTTCTGATCTGTTTGACATTTTGTTCTATTCAGCAGCTGCTACTTTGTGCCGTGATCATGACTGCAGGCAAAGCTTGCCTGACATCACATCAAGGGAACAAGTTCCTTTTACTTCAAAAAGCAGAGATTTTTCTGTAATGCTGCAGGAGGCACTACTCTGCAACCTCCCTGCTTGCTGGTCCCAGAACTGCTTCCACCAGGGACCATCACTCAGCAATGCAGCTTCCAGCAGGGACAAGCACTAGCCACAGCTAACAAGCACTGGTAGGGGTGTGCTTTAGTTTGCCTCATAGGAGTAGGTGGCTACATCACAGCAGCATTTTATTGGACCACCCCGAATCCTGCCTCAGCTAGCTCTCCTTTTTTTTTTTCTTTTATTATCTTTTTTTCCTCCCCCCTTTTTTTCATATGCCTTCAAGGAAAGAATACTTTGTTATTTTCTTTAATATCTGAATGTTTTTCCCCTGGTCCATGAAAGCCAGCTTTTTATCACTAGAGGCAAGATCTCCCCTGCTCCTGCCTCCTCCCAGACTCATGCTATGCTTCAGTTCTTGCCTTTAAAAAACCTAGCTGCAATACAAAGCAAAGAAACCCTCAACTTACTGCATATTTAATCACATTTTTTTCAAATATAACCTACTCAAATAGTCAAATTCACTTTTCACTTTTTAGTGTGCAACAAATGTATTTGCTGGAGCTTTGGTATTCAAACTAGCATGTGCATTAACTGTGTGTGTGTTCCACTTCCCTTGTAATCCCAGGCTTTTGAGCCCCTGCCAACTTCTTTATTCGGGGACCTGCCTTCTCCACACTCCCTTTGTAAACTTTGCATTTGTTTTGCTTTCTAGTGATCATTGAAGTTCTCACTCCAGCTGGGAGGACAGCCAGGCACCTTCAAGAACAAGGGGATGATTGACAATATTAGGCAGAAAATTGTCTACCAGATGCTGCTCAAAAGGAGAGGTGGCAACCTTCCGACCCCCTTCTCAGTACGCGAAATCATCGCTTCTGTGACACGCCTCTGCCCCACTTGTCAGCAGAGTGGGGAGCACAGGGTCACTTCTGCGTCTGGCTGTTGTGCAGTAAAATGCCACCCTGCAGACAAGGCTGTGCCTCCTGCGGGAAGGAGGTCCCAGTGCCAGCCATGCGTTGGAATGAAGTGGAAAAATTCACCAGACATTACACATTACTTTTCACTTACCACTCTGAAATCCTGACTAGTCTGAATAACCTGACTGGTACAGAAACGAAAGGAATTCCAGAGAGTCCATCCTGGGATTGTGAGAGAATTAACACCAACCAGACCTGCACGGCTTTATAAAAACCCCACCCCAGAGGTCTTCTGTTGCCATTAGTACTTTAACACAATTTATATGTTTATGTCTCCTAAAAGGTTTTGTTCCCTGCCTGAAAAAAGAGATCAGCTCACTGCAGCTTCATGCTAGTGCTAATACGACTATGGTTCCCGTTTTTACTAATTAACTAGACAGAGAAAAACAAAGGGATGAACTTGAAAAAAGTAAGACTAACATTTTCCTACTCAATTAGCTGACTGAACATGAAAAAAAAAAAACAGAGAGAAGAAACACTTTTTCTGAACAAAAGCAGTGTAGGACAAAAAAACCCAAAGAGTCTACACTGAGGACAGACACACAGGACACATAGGCCCATGAAATGCAAATGTTTGAGCACAAAATAGAAATAACCATAGTTGGGTTTTCTTACACACAGACACAAAAATACAAAGCTATTTGAGGGAGTTTCTATGTTGTTTGTGCTCATTCATGTGGGGTAACAGCAATGTCTGTGAATAACAAACCCTGAAATGACACCAGAATTAAAGGAAGGATATAGGAAATGAAAGATGATAATTGAAATGCTATTTTAAGCAAGTGTATTCATTAATTGTCTTAATTCAGGTGGAACTTCCCATGCAAATTAAATTAAATATGTACTACGAAAACTGCAAGATTGGCATGTCAACTTCCTCTTAGTGAAGAGTCAAAGAACTCAGCTTGATTCTGAAAGTCAAAGCTGAATTTGCAGAGGTAGCAATTATAAAGAAAATAACTAGTTGTTCCTTTCAAAATGAACAAATTAGATCAGGCACTCAGAAAAACATAAATATTACAGGACCCATAAAACTTCTTTCAAACTCACTTTCTACATGGAAACTCCTTTGTAAATCTTGTGGAAGCAAGAAGAAAAAAAAAAAGACTACATAGCTGCCAGTCAACACCAGCAATAAAAATGTTTACACCAATAAGTTAAGCAATGGGTACAATTTTATTTTGATAATCTTGCTACCTATGATAATATAGTTTTATTTGCATAAATTCTTTATCTTGGAGATGAATACTTTCCTTTGAAAAAATGCACTCCACATTTTTTTGCTTGCATACCACACTGACATCAATGCTAAAGGCTCCAAGTAAACACCACTAACCAAAATTTAAGGGAAACACCAGACAGCCAGACACCTTGAGGATCACCCACACCTCAAAGATTCCTTCATCAATCAGCTGCAAGCCAGTTCACTATCTGGAGAGGTAGGAGACATTTTCTGGGTGGTACATGTTCCTATTTTTTCGTGAGAACAGTGGTTCATAAAAGCTGATTTTTGGTGCTGGTGGAATTTTTTGTTTGGTTGGGCTTGGTTGTTTCGGTGTTTTTTTCAGGGAAGCTCCCTGAAAAAATGGAAGTCACTCTGGAAGTTCTCCTTCCAGTCAGCTCCTTGGAAGTGTCCAGAAAAATGGACAGTTTGATTGCCCGTTTTTCCCTAGAAGACTGAACGAGACCACTCCCGACTTTTTTTTGTCGGTTTGTTCCGCTTTACTCGTCCGTCCTCCTTCGGGATCAAGCTGTCCCGTTCTCCATGTGGAAACGCGGCTGATCTCTTCCTGCCTCTCCCACCCTGCTCTCCACCATGAAGACAAATCCCGAGTAAACAAACCAGTCGCACACGCTCGGAGGCGGACGGGCACAACTGCAGCGGACTGCCACGGCANCTGGTCTGGGTTCCGAACGGCTCCTGCCAGCAGCCGCCTCCTGTCTGCCCCCCTCCGTGGCCCCGTGCGGTTCGGGCTCTGCAGTGATCGGTGCCACAGCGAGTTATAAATAAACACCGTAAAGCCCCCGCTGCTTACACGTCGGAGGGTTGTGTAAGACTTTCAGCTTCCTTAAAAAAAAATCCAAATAAAGCCATTGTAATCTTCCTCTGTGAGGGGGGAAAAAAAAAGTTTAGAAACTTCTATACAAGAGCTCAGAAATAGGCAAATGTGTAAAATGACCCAAACTTGGATCTGTCGCACGTCGTGATGGTTGAGCTAAAATTGATGACCAGGGAGCCTCTGACGTATGTGCGGTTGGGGCTTGTACTCGAGCAGTTACCTGCTTTAAAGGCACAATACAAGTGCAAGTGTGTACTACTAAACACTTACTGGGATTTGGGTACGATATACATAATGTGAAATGCAGTCAAGGTCGCAGCTAATGGCTGTGGCAAGTTCAATTCAACTGCAGCAACCCCCCTGGGAAACAGGAAAAGGTCTTAAGTTCCATGTACTAAATCTCACTCATTTCTTTTCCGGGAGTTTAGGGCTTTGGTTTTGTTTTCAGAGGGAAGATGTAGTAAAACAAAAACTGAATTTCGAAGTGGTGGTATTTTAAGCATTTTCTTTTGATTATCTTTTCAACTCTAATGTTTTGGCTTGAATTTCTAAGTCTTTTAAATTAATTTTTTGGTTTCTCAATGGTTGGGCTTTGTTTAGAAACGCTTCAGCTGTTCTGTTCTCCCAGCTTCCTTTGGTAGAGGTGTTGTATTTTAATCTATGATTTATGTAAGCAAAAAGAAAACCTTGCGGGTACTAACTTGTTACTAAATACAAAGGGTTCAAATGTTTATAGAACAAACTTACTTGTGTATAATTTCATTTTTAAATTTGAACGAACTGTCAAATTAGGCTTTATTGTGGGAGGAATGGAGCAGCAGGGAGGAGCAGAGCAAAGGGAGAAGCCAGCACGAGTCTTCCTGGAGGCTTTTTGTCCTGTTGGTATTAAAGTATTTGGCCAAAAGGTGCTCACACAATGCACAAGTTTGGCGTAGATGGCAAGATAAAGAGTTTCACTTGAGTGAGAGCTTAATGAAGCATGTACTGCTTTGTCTGAGTTAGTAATTTGGAACATGTTACTTGGATAAACACCATCTCAAAGTGGAAAACAAAGGCACAGTGAAGCAGCTCAGGGAAGCACAACATAGAAAAGAAGGAACAGGAATGGCTGAGGATGGTTCTAGTCACAGAGGAAGGACAGCAGAAGAGTGGAAGGGCAGGGGGATCAAGTAGTAGGAATGGAAAGCTAGCCCCAAGGCAGTGAATAATAGCAGGGATGTGTATGAAGCCAAGAATTGTGTTTCTAATACTTATTTCCTCACAATTTCTCCTTGAATGCAGCTCTTCTTCATGGACAGCTTACAGGGACAGAGGAGAAGAGGACTAGACACCGTTGTGAAAGAGGCTTGGGATAATTACTCATGACACAGGTAAGTGTACTGAAGATACCTGATACAGCTGTTGTTAAAAATTTGGTTCGTTTTCCTTTTATATCTCTATGTCGTGGTCACATTGCTCTTTGTGCTGTTCAGTTCAGCTGTCTGCAAAACCCAAACTTAGGAGACTTGGGACCTAGATTACCATTTTCCTCAAGTTCTTACAGAATAACAGCACTGATTTTAGAGAAGAATTAACCTCTTCTGCCACAGAGCATTAAGTGAACAGCTTGCTACATGAATTATTATTTTGAGTGTTTTAATTCTAATAACTAAAGTGTAGCATAGTTCTTTCAAAAAGGAGATTAGTTAACTGACACCACCTAACCTTGCTAGTTATCTGCAAGTAGATTACAGAGAACGATACTCCTTTGTACATGCATTTTGTAAATGTTCTCCTTGGTTGTACCCTTTATTTTGCAAATTGCAGACATTGAGATGAAGGGTCTATAATTTTCTAGCTTGCCTTTCTATTGGAACACTGGTGCTGCACTGGCATGCATCCACTTTGCTGTGACTTCATTTGAATACAGCAAATTCTTTATTATGATGAACAAAGGGCTGCTCTCTGGTCTGCTTTGAATCTCAGTCTGCTCATGGAGATTAGTGGGTTTTGAGCAATGCCAAGTCACTAAATATCTCCGCTTCACTGATCTCAAAGACATTTGTGACAATGGATTTAGTAGTCATTTTCATGCATGTTCTTGCCTTTGAATTGATAATACCTTAGTAGTTCTGCTTCCCATTGCTGTCTGATTCTCCATTTCATGCAAAAGGGTTTAAATTCAAGACTTCTCTTTGCTTGTATGTTGCTGCTTTGAGATACATAAACACATTTGTTTGTGGTTTTAATCTTTGAATACAGCTCTCCACCTCTTTGCTTTTATTTGCAATTTGGGGTTTATTATCATTCGTGTTACTAAGACATACTTTGTGGCTAAACAATGTCTTATTTTGATGATTATCATATTGCTTCTGTCAATGCATTGAACAAAACTTTGTATAATTAGGCAGGATCGTGAAATGACAAATTTTAAATTTTCTTATAGACTGGTGGTCGGCCTTCTTCCTGAAAATTTCTTAAGACAAGGAGTATTACTTTATCATGATGTACAAGATAGAAGGTGGTAAACTGTTAAAAAACAGTGGGTTAAATTTTCCAGAAGTGGACAGATTCCAAAAGCCTTGTGTTGCTGCCAGGTCAAGCTGTTGACTTCTCTTTTAGTTGTTCCAGGAGAACAGCAATTAATCTCCAAAGCTGGGTTTGGTTTCAGAAAATGGATAAGCACAGTGAATTCCTTATTAAACTGAAGAAATTTACTAAGCCAACTTCCTTAAAAGAGTAAAAGCAAAAGTGTTCAAAGCTCAGTTTACAGAAAATTCAGATCCACCAACACAGACATAAAATAGGTAAGAGAAGTATTAAGAAAGGCTGAAAAAACCCCAAATAGACCTTGGTGTAGTTTCTCTACAATGAAGTTGCTCCTAGTTCAGAATTTGGCTGTTGTACTCCCAATCCATGCACACCAAAGGATATAATTTATGCATAATATTTCAGAAACTTTTTCTATGTGAATCTTTTTTGTCCTACTCAGTATCTTTACCTGCATTCCAAAGGTCTGTATTGTCCTCTGGAGTACAAATTCACACTGATGAATCCAGTGGATCAGCCAGGGCCTTTGCTTCTGTATGTAACACACTCTGACATCAGCAACACAAAACCAAAGTGGGTGGCATAAAAACCTTTCAAGAAAGCTGTGTCAGTGCTGTGCTACAGTCACAGCAACAAGCCACAAGGGCTGTGTTTAGGGGGAGCAGCCTGCCTGAAAGATTGCTGTCACTTCTCTTGCTCCAAGTGCTGAATCAGCCTGAGCTGTGAGCCATGGATCACTTCCACCTGCTGTTCCTGATGTTGGTTAGGAAAGATACCTGGCCTCAGGCTATTAAATCTAGGGCACGGTTTCACTAAAGGTGGTGTCCAAACTGCCACTGAGCAATGAGAGGTCATCCTGCATCCTTTGCCCAGGGATGTAGTAAATCTTGCTTGGTGGGATTTGCATCATTATAAAGTGTTAAAAAACTGGCTCTTGTTTTTGTACTCAAACAGATGTTTTGCTGCAGTGTGACCCTGGTCTTTGCTTCTCAAGCAGCCACCTCCAGGTCTTCTTACCAGACCCAGGGTTTACGTATATCTGTTGTCAGCTGTGCTCCACAGGAATCCCACCACCTTTACAGATTTAGTTAAAACGTCTTCCAGCTGTCAGCATTTCCATCCCAGGTGAAAAAGCACAGACCTCTAATCCCTGAGTTTTAATCATGTACCAGCCACCTTGATTCCAGTGTTCTGACCTGGCCTGAAGGTGCCAGCAGTGGAAAGGGATATTACTGTTTTGCTGTGTTTCTTCCCTCAAAGCATAATTATAAGCCATGAGTTTTGCACATAGACGTACCAACAGGCACTAGTTCTGTAGAAATTTTTCCATTGAGCAAACTTGAATTGGTTTCACAGTTACAGTCAGGGAAGCAGCTTCCAGTGCATGCACAGAACATTTGCTTGATAATGAAGAATTTTAAAACCTCTCCGTGAAACTTTGTAGTACTAGATGAAGCCAGAAAGATTGTTACTGTATCTGCCCAAAATTCCCGCTGCTGAAAAGAGCAAGATGATTGAATAAAAGGCAAGATTTTCCAGTTTGCCTGTCAGCAATTAATGAGGAACAGGAGATAATGAGGAAGAAACTAATGGCATTAATTTCAGACCAGAGTGGGGGAAAAAAAAACCAAAACAGTGCACGGTTCATCACAGGGCTAATACTCTATAATGATTGATGATTCTATAATCAGAGCCCACATAGAGAGAAGCTGTAAATTAAATGGTGTATTTCAGAAATGGTTTGGAATCATAATGCGGTGATCAAGAATTTGCAGAAAAAGACTTTATGCCCCTTTATAACAAGGTGCAGTGCTTCTAACAGAAATAATTAGGGTTCTGACAATGTATTTGTTTGAATGAAGGATTGAGTTTGACAATAAAAAATAGCCTGTAATCTGCATGTCACATGCAACTTTCTACTGACATGGAGCCTCATGGTCTAGTGCACCAGCATTCACAGCAAATTAGTCTCAGTTTTACTGCATTCTTAACCACACCAAGTGGTACCTAGAGAAATAAAGTTGTTTTACCATGTCGCTGCTAGTGGAATAGCTCTTACAACTGAAAAATCATAGAATGATTCAGTGATAGTTTAAAAAAAATGTCTCACTATATGGTTTGAACTTTCTTTTTTAGATTTAGTAGTAAGGAAAAAGGAGGAGGAGAAGGAGAAGGAATCCATTTCTCTTTCGCTTTGGAAATCCCCAGTTTGGCAGGCCACTGGCTTCCTCAAGCAATTCACTGCAATTCCTTCCTGGAAAGCTTCCTCCTCTCTAGAAGTAAAGCACTACTCTTAGCTTTCCTTAGAAGAGGAAAGGTGCATATTGAAAGTAAATTACAGCCCGCAGTTGGGGAGATGAGTAGAATTCTGGTCAGGAAACTGGACTAACAGGAGCAAACATGCACCGAAAAGTCCATGTCAATTTGAGCTAAACAAAACAACTCTTCTTTTGGTCCAACTAATCTATATCCAGCACATGGGCAGATCAGCCTCTGCACCTCTAGGAAACACAGGGTCTGTTGCAGCCTTTCAGATAATTTGAGTTATCCATAAAGTTTTGGATGTATCTTGCCTGTGTTCCACATGTTCTATTTTGGAAATTCCAAGGGCAGCAGCTGTGATTCTTTCTAATGTTAGGTGTCACAGTGCAGCTGACCTCTTTCTCAAGGCAGTCTAAGATGCTCTACAACTGCCACTTCTCAGAGGTCCTGAACACAGTTTTTCAGCAGCTCATCAGAAAACTGGACAGTGTTATAACCTAAGCAACTGATAAATAGAAAGGGATCTTACATTCTGTGATGACTTGTGTGATCATATGGTGCATCAAAATACAATTTCTGAGTTAATTAACCCTTTTGGGGGCCAGCCTTGTTGTTTCAGATCCAGAGGATGGTAATTTCAGCAATGACTACTTTTGGACATTCAGAAACTGCTCTCAGAGAAGTCTGAGTCTCTGCTCAGGCTGGAGCAATCCTTACCACTGGCATCCATACTAGTGAGAAATTTATAAGCCTTGTTAATACCTTCTTCCTTCTTTCTGTTTTAATAACAGTTTGTAACAAATTTCATAGCTCTTAAATACGTGACAGAGTTCTTGTCCACTCGTGGTGGCACATTTGAGTCAGATTTTTCACTAACGTTGGGAAGGTGTATGTTAGCATGTGGAGGAGATGAGACACCCATTCACAAGAGCTGCGTTTCTTGGCTAACTTTTACATCAGTCTGGTTATGACAAGAAATTAAAATGTGTCTGCACAGTGGCCATCAGTGAAGATTTCAGTGGCTGTCCCCAGGCTTGCAAGAATGAGCATGTGACAACTGTGAAAAGAGGCACAGCATAGGGTGATACAAGCTCCTGTCTGTTGGTCTCTGGTTTTGATCATGAAGCTAGTAGGGAGAATTTGCAATGTAACTGTATGATTCAGTGCTTTAAGTATTTTTTTTTCAATATTATTTTGTGCAAAGTTTTTATCTTGAGTCTCCCTTGTGCTATGCATGTACACTTGCATGCACATGCCAAATTGTCTGATATGTGTGTGAGGGATTGCATGGCTGGGGGGATGCTGTGCCATAGCCACCTATCAAGCAGTCTTTGAGGGTGAGGGAACTGACAATAATGAGCACACCCCATTGCTTCACTTTTTGCTTGTTTCTCCACCTTAACCACATCACAGTGGGATGTTGTATTGCTTAACCCACTCCCACAAAAGTTTCATAAGAGTCAAAAAGCTATTGGTTTTGTCCTGTGACCACATGGCCCTCCCAGGTGTGCATCAAGTACAGGAGATAGACCCTTTGTGGAGAAGGTGAAGATGTAGTGGTACAAAGTGCTTCTATCCCCCGTTAGCTCCCGTATGTGGCCAGCAACACATGGCTGCCCCACAAAAACAGTTTCCACCTACTGTAATGAAAAAAGTCCTTGTCCAATGCTAAAATCAGTGGTTTCAGGCATGTTGGTAGCAACAACAGCTGTGACTGCACTGAGTTCAGCAGACGCAAAGTGAAATCTGGGCAGCCCCCAAAGCCTGCCCTAAAGACACGGAAATTAGAGAAATATTTTCAGTTCCAAATTTGCACAAATGAAACAATCTTTAAAATTTAATCCAAGGAGGAACCTACTGTGCTTTTGACTTGTCATGAGTGTTTAATGCTCTCATGACAGCTTTAGGGCTAGAGACAAATTTGAGGGATGTTGAGCCAACACGTTTCACACATATTCCGTTTATTTACACTGCAGCTTGTTTTGTACATTGCCTACAAAATTATGCTTCATAGAAGAAAAGCCTGGCAATGTGAGGGAAATCGTTGTAAACAACCAGAGTGAACACTCCAGCCTGTGTACAATAGACATGCTAGAACTCAAAATAGCACCAGAGGAAAAAAAAACAACCTCCCTTAACAAACAGTAAGAACATTGTTTGTTTTTAAGAAACACTGAGCTTTGTTTTCAGTTTCTAGATTAAGCCTAATTGCCAAAAATGCCTTTGTTACTGCCTAAACCAAACTCAAGTTGGGAAGCATAGTCAATAATTATTTCAATTAAGAATGTACTGTCAAAAACCTAAGGGTAGGAATGCAAGAAGTGAACAGTTGCTCACAATTAAGAGCCTCTTCCTCTCCCTATCTTTTGCCTCCTTTTTTCCCCTCAGGTATAGAAATTGGAGCTTTAATGAACAGCAATAGAAACCGAGTTTCTGAGAAAAACTAAGTTCAAAATGGAGAGCTTTTGGCAGCAGTCTCCTTCCCCCTCTCTTTGAGATCCTTAATACATGCCAAATTTTTCCTCTTAACGCTTGCCAGGGCTATTGAATGCTGAAGTCTCCGTTTTGAACTTAAAATCTCCCGGAACTCTAAGACATCTGTGTGGAGGGTGCTAGCTGCCCTGCATATCTGCCAGAACCCAGGACTGAAATGTTAATCATAGATTCAGCTTTGCAGTCTTAGAAATGAAAACTGTCACAACTGCATTTTGTCTCCCATCATTTCTCTTCCCCTTCTGACTCTTCCACCCCATCAGGTGCAAACAGTAGAGTTTCTTGTACCCTGCAGTACCCACCTTCTTTCCATTAGGAACAGAACATTTGACAATCTTCCTGGATGCCCATGCTGGTCCAAAATTGTCTCTGGGACACATGCCTTCTTTTGTGGTCACTGGACTGAGGGGTATGTCCCTTGCAGAACAAATATTACTCAGTAAAATGAGCAGGAACAGAAGTTGTTCACTAGTGGCTGTTCCTACAAGTGGATGCATGGTATAAACAGTAAGTATGCTAAAGTTGTCCAAGCCCATGGATTCTGGGGATTGCCTCTCTTCACATCCTTTTGCTACTGAGTCTGTTCATCAGGGACAGAAATGAGTTAGGGAATTAGGCAACTTAATGGCAAGTTTTTTATTTCTGCCCCAACAGGGAGTGCAATTTGTGAATTGAACAGCCCTGAGAAAAGCTGTGAGGGGGTCCCCAAACCTGCATAAAAGGATGAGAAGAGCATTTGAAGTTCTGGACCCTGTGAAGACCACTGATGGATTAAGAGCCAATCATGCCAAGGCCTTGCAGCTGTCTAGGAAAAAGCAAACATTTTTTCTGTATGGTGAGGGAAGGCAAACATGCAACAGCACTTACTTGATAGGCCTTTGGTGTCAAATCCACAAGCTGGGTGTAGTAACATGGCAGATGTTGGCAAAGTCTGTCTGATGAAAATTCCAGCAATTTTTTCATCTACCTTAAACTATCTCTCTGTCTGTGAAGAATAAGTAGGAAGAGCCCCTTGTGATGTGATAGCATTCTCATTCTTTTCCTTTGTTGCAAATGTACTTTACAGAGGAACAAATGAAGTAGCTTAATCATTAATTAACTACACTTCAAATGGCACTGTGTGGCTGTCAGTGCTGCAACTTTCTTCTTCCTGCAGTATGAAAATTGCATGTGCATCACTGGAGACAAGTCCCTCAAGATGCAGTTTCTGTTGTTATTTCTGAAATACCAGAGGGAAGTCTGGACTTCAGTGTTATCCAGGAGAGATGTCCTGGCCTGACCAGATACTAATCTCAGATGAGTTCAAGCATTCCTCTAAATCAATTCTGAATGCAGCCTAAAGTGTACCCAGCACTTTACATTTCCCACCATACTAAAATGGAGATGACACATGCTTTAAAGCATTGGATTTATGCAGATTTGCCAAGAGGGCAATGGTGCACAAATAGAGATGTTTTTAACTGAAGGGACATGTGCTCCCCATACGGATGCAGTCATGGTTGCTTAGTCTCTGAATGAGTTCATATTGCAGTTGTCCAGAAGAGAACATGTGCTGAGTATTTCTTCGGGTTGATTTTTACATGCTACAAATAGTTTTTGTCATCTCACCCAGCACACAGGTTTCAAGACACAAGCTGTCAGAATATACTGGAATGGTTCGTGTCTGTAAAGGTGACTGCCGGGAAGTACCTGCCTATCCTACATTGGATGGGCAAACCCTTAATATCATCCTCTGTGCTCCTCAGTGACTACCTCAAGCAGTTTGTTCTCACTACACTGCCTGTTGGAGACTCCTTTGAAGTCACCTAACTCCATTAGTGGTGCAGGGGACCCAACCACTCAGCTCTTATTTTGTGGTAACCATCCTATAATAGCCTCATGAGTATCCTCCATACATGTTTAAGTATTTTGGTTTTTTTTTTTTCAAAAGCAAACAGCAAGTCGCTCAGCTTGGGTCCAAAAAGGAATAATTTGTATTTTGAAGGGGTCTTTTTAGATTAACCTACGTGCCTGTACAGCCACCCCAGGCACCAAGACAGTAATTTTGATTTTAATTATGTTATACATGTGGCTGAAAGGCGCAGGATAACCCGCGGGCCATGTTCTCTTCATGAAGGGGTTCCTCTTGCTGTAGCACCTTATGGTGGTGTTGCCTCCAGCTCACACATTTCCAGTGGGAGAGTTCTCTCTTCCAAATTCTCTTGTTCTGTGAACCACACAGCTGACCACAAACATGGGCTGCCAGAGGCAGGCTGTGCCTGGGCTAGGAGGCTTGCTGGATGCTACGTGTATTGGAGAGCACTGCAGATGAACCCAGGAGGACCTAGTGGGAATTTGGGAGCCATGGAAAAAAGTAATCTCACTGTTTAGAGTATCATAAAAAACCTATTGCAATTAAAAACAGAGAATGGACTTTACTCCCACTCATCTCTTTGCACTCATCTGCCCAATGGGTATTTCAGCTGCAACTTATAAAGGACGGAATCCTTGTCATCTTATCTTTCCACTTACCAGTCTTTATGTGTCAACTGCAGACGTGTCACAGAGAAGTGGCAATCAACATCTTTCAATCATGTACCAAACCTTCAAGCGTTACCTAAGCTGCAAAATCTGGAGGGAAAGAAACCTCAGATTTACAAATACCTTCACATACTTCATACAGTTTTGTGCTACTTTTTATGCTTACAGCTACCAAGACTGTTTCTGTGGGCAAAAAACCCCACATTTGATCAAGCAATTAAAGTCATTGCAAGTAAGTTCACAATACTTCTTTTCCACAAAAATCCTCTTATTTGTGGTGGTGGAATGAGGTGGCTGGATGGGATCTGCTTGGAAGAATCCAAAGGGATAAGGCTTTGGAGGGATCCAAGAAAGTTGATTGATATTCAAGCTTCGTCTCCTCCAAGGTCAACAGGGGTCCATGTTAAGGAGCAGGAAGTCAGGCAAAAATGCCAGGACACCTGCATGGATGAACAAGGAACTCCTGGCAAAACTGAAACACAAAAATGCAGCATATGAAGGTGAAAGCAGGGACAGGAGACCTGTGAAGCATATAGAGACACTGTCCAAGCAGGCAAGACACAGGAAAACCAAAGACCAACCAGAATTAAATCGGTGAGGGGTGTCGAAGGCAACAAGAAGTCTTTCTGTAATTATATCAGTCACAAAAGGAGGACTAGAAAAAATGTGAGCCTGCTGCTGCTGAAGGTGGCAGGGGCCCTGGTGACACAGGACATAGAAAAGGCTGAGGTACTGAATGCCTTCTTCACCTCAGTCTCTACTAGGAAAACCTGCCTTCAGCAATCCAAGGACCTGGAGACAGAGGGACAGTTTGAAGGAAGGAACACGTACCTGTGGTGGAAGAGGATCAAGTTATAGAATACTTACGCAAACTGGACATGGACCCTAGTGGGATGCACCCAAAAATGCTGAGGGACCTGGCTCATGTCACTGCATTTTAATTGTCTTTCAATGATCGTGATGACTTGGAGAGGTGCACGAAAACTGGGGGAAAGCAAATGTCACTCCTATTTTCCAAAATAACCTGAAGGAGTACCCAAGGAACTATGTGTTTTAAAGACAAGCTACTGATAACTCTCTTCTCCAGTCTGTGACAGCCTCAGCCTTCTAACCTAGAAACAGCACGGTGCTGGTTCTGCTGCTGGGTTGAAAGATTCATTATATTACTTGGAGCAGCAGCTGTTTGCTTCCTTCAGAACCCATCCAGACTTCATTTTGCCCAGATCCTTTTTTTCCTTTGTACTTGCTGCTGAAAATAAGCTGCAGCTGAGAAATTAGAAAGACCTCTGAATGCTAGTTTGAGTGCTAACCTTCAAGTATCTGCTGGACAAGGCTTGGCTCTCTGCTGGTTGATATGCAACCTAAGTGCGGCCTTAGAACGTTCAGGTTCACGTCTATTTGTTTGTTTTTACAGGCTCCCATAATTTTCCAGAAAAATTAAAGAAAAAACCAGTGACTTCTAGGATAATCTGACCTTTGTAGCTTAGCCAACCCCTTAACAGAATTTTGTAGCATAAAGGAAAAGCAGAATGCTAGCCTTAGAGTTTTGTCCTTGCCAGATTTTATGGATTAACTACATAAATGTGGAGCATGTAAATGGTTTTCAAAATAGGTGACACAAACCTTTTGTGTAATAGAAACAGTTCATCAGTCCAAATTAGAGATTGCTACCAGATCTTATTTTTATTTCATCTTGTGGCAAACTGAAATCCTTAATAATAATGATCCTTGTTATTATTATCTTACATTATCCTAATAATCCTCAATTACATTAACTGATGATGGGATTTACATGCCATTTCAGTCACATCTGTAAATATGCAGATCTTGACTGCTTTGGTCAATAAGCTCTTTAGCAGGAGCTGTTTCAGAAGAATCTGTTGTAGCTCTAATATGCTTTCTAGCACCACGACACACACAGGATCCCTGTTTTCTGCCTGAACTGACAGTTCTCTGTTCTTGCCTATCAGTCCTTCCACAAAGGCTGCACAGAAATTCCAGTTGTGTGAGTTACACGAAAGGTCAATCTCATTTATGTAATAATCAACTGAGAAGAAGTAGTGCTAAAGTATCTTGCCAGCTACAGTGGTAGGAAGATCATGTCACTGCAGTTTTGGGCTTTTGAAACAAATTTGTCAGACACATTTTCTATGAAGCAATGTCAAGCCACTCTTCAGTCCAATGCTTTCTAGTTCAATATAATGCTGTGCTCCATGAACACAGGATGAACCGCGAGTCTTTGAGTGAATGTGCCCAATTACACGTAAATTGTCAGCCACACTTCACAGGGACTAATTCTATTTTAAACACCAGGTGTCACTGCAGTATACTCCTGAATCCACACCGAGCTCCCATTAGGTTAAAGCTTTGCTTTTAAGTGATGTCAAAGCTCACGGAGAACAAAGATGCTCGTACTTTCTGTTCCCAGGTGTGTGCATGCAGCTACATGATTAGCCAGAATCTGGGCAAATTGTTCAGTATTTCAACCAGCCACATTTATAGTTCTGTGTGGCTGGCCTCAAACCTGAAGCTAACCATAGTAATAGAGCTATTTTATGGCTGAGAGCAACTGTTCAGAATGAAGAATAAAAAAAAATAAAAATCTGTGAAACAGTTCTCTTGATAATAATGCTGCTTGCATTTTTTTCAGAAGAAGAGCCTGCATCAGATAGTATTCAGCAGTTACTTAATAGAAAATTTACATCAAATTGCATATTTTGCAGCTTCTTGGCCCATGAACAAATGTTCAGTAAAAAGCAATCTTCTTTTACACTTATCAGATCCTGAATGATTTTGCACATGAAATATTCCTTATTTTTACAAATTCTCTATTTGACTTCTAACCTTGTATCTTTTGAGTACTAAAATATACTTAATTAAAACATACTTACCCAGATTAAACATTAAAGAGCCATCATTTTGACAGTGGACAGATAATATTTGTCTGTCTCTGTCTAATTTCTTCAGCCTCCCAGCTTGGCGTAACTAATCCCTGTCTACATTGTGAATTTTCCATCAGTAACTACTTAGTATTAAATGGGTAAAGCTGCTATCTGTAATTAAAGACAATGAGGAGAAAGGTGCAAGTCATGGAGAATGCAAGCCCCAAAAGGTTAGGTGCTATTTTAGCCTCATGGCTCTATTGTACAAAGGAGCCTTGTTCCAGTGACATGCTTAAAAGATGATATTTCTTTGTGTTAGACTTACATGCAGAATCTGTGTTACGTATTCTGCAGTGGTCCTAAGTCACCTGCTTCTGAAACGCTTCAGGATGCTCTTAAAAGCATTTATACATAAATGAGAGTCTTGCTATTGACAGAGCAGTGCAGCAAATGGATGGGGAACATTACCTGGAGAGCATCTTTAACAAAGGAAAAGGAATCAAATGCCATGGCAATTTCAGAGCATAATCCACAGGGCTGGTAATTGCAACTTTAAAAATGCTGAAAGCTGCACAACTTTCAAAGGCTCAAACCCAATATTCTTACCTGCATTAAAGAGCATAGTGCCACTACTTTGATGGGAGTCCCTGCTTTAGTCAGAGACAACTTAAAATTCGTGCTGTTGTGTGCATGCTTGAATCTTGACAGGACTGTGGCTTTGGGAGGAGTAAAGTGCTGTATATCACAAAGAAGTGTTTGTTGTCAGATAATGAAATCAGCACAAAATGCCCAGAACAAACAAAATGCTATAAAATAATGCAGGTTTTAAGACCTGCAGGATAAAGTGACTGCAAGGACTGAATAATACATTTGTTAAGAAAACAACAAAAAGAGGCACAGGTAAAAAACCAACCAACCAAACACTAAAACAAAAGACAAAGCTTATTTATTGTGGTTTATTCTGTCTGGCTATTGAATATATATATATATATATTTCAATCCAATGAATTTTGCCAGGATTTTTGAATTAAATTAATTTCATTGCAATGTAACATATTTCTCATTTGACATCATTTACATGGATTTCCAATAAATTCAAGAGTTATTTGCAAATATAATAACCAGAGAAAATGGCAGAGCCTCTTTTAAATGCTTTCAGAGAATACAGTACAGAATCATATGATTTTTTTTCTGCATATAAACAAGTAAATATTAGGATACTACTGTACATAAATAAAACCTGTATTTTTTTTAATGACCTATGTTCTTACTTTTAGATAACTGCTTCATATGTTCATATAGCATTTATCCCCCAGAAATATTTACATAAAACTTGTCTACATTTACAGTAAATAACCATAATTGCCTACTGTGCTTTCAGCAGCCAAAAGCTGAATTGGCTATAGAAACATCTGATGAAGATTCTTGGAACAAAGGTATGACTAAATGACATCAACTTGTGTATAGTAGAACAAAATGTTGAGAGGAATTTAATGGCATTTGTTAATTACAAAATGCAATTTAGTGTTGGATCTGAACTGCTCTAACAGTAGGATAAGCCCTGCAATTACAGTTGAATTTCAATTTATGGAACGTACATTCTGCAAAACTACAGTATTTCCATGTTTGCAGTGGTGCTGATAAAAGTGTTTCAGTTTCAAACAGGTAGCAAGCCAAATAACCCTTCATGTAGCAAGCAAGCCATAGCTAATGCCATCTCAGAAGTCTGCATGCATTGACCCCAGGTGTATATGGCACAGTCATTGAATCACTGAGCTGCTCTCACTGCCTGCAGATCTGAACTTCACAGTTTATTCCACTGTATCCTCTCTAAGATAGCCAGGGCAGTTCTAAGCCTCTCTTTTCACAAGCTCATACTGATCTGAGGATGTTCTGCAGTTCTGTGTCAGTGATCAGAGACTCAAACAGTAGTCCAGAAATCACTTTTTGTTGCTGGAACATTATGTAAAAGAACTTTGCTTGGAGATATTCTACTAACATGTATTTTTCCATTATAAAACAATGGATAAAATAAACAAAAGTGTCTGTATTTACAAATTCTTATCCACTATGTTCTTAGTATGCAATGTTCCATATATAAAGCAATTTTATGCTGAAGCTCATACAGCACCCAATTTTGAGTGATGATTTTAATAATTAGTTATTAGACACAATTATCCATATAATTATTTTTTGTTGTTGTTCTTATGGAAGTCATAACAATTCACTAATATAAAAGAAAGAAACTACATTTCACTGAAAATAAAAACAATAGTACCTATCACTAAACCAAACTTCTAAACTCTTGGGGCCCAATCCTGCAGCCTTGGCTCATGCAAAGAATTCTATTTAAATAAAGCAATCCAGTTAGAGGTGGTTTTTTTGTTTGCTGGGTTTTGGTTTTGTTTTTTGCTAAAATCCCCATATGATGCAAGTCCAGATCTATACATAGTACCTACTTTAGTGCATTCACATTTGTCCATGTAGGGTTTATAACGGAACAAAACCATGTATTTACAATTTATTTATTCATTTGAGTTCTGTTGATACAGAGGCTTGAAAAAAGATAATCCAACTGCATTGTGGTTTGGTGGAGATAACTTGCCCCTTCCTCTCTGTGTATAGGGAATACTGAGAAGAATAACCAATGCTCTCCAACTCCTGTGAGAGTCTCAGCACTTGTCCTTTTACTGTAACCTTCTCTGCTTTAAAAATCTTCTGATATAGGTTGTCTGTGAGATGGGGGAAGTGCAAATCAAACTTAGCTATTGTTCCTTTACCTCTTTCTTCCTAGCTGCTGCAGTGGGCTGTACTTGTCTTACCCTGACAGTGAATGCTATTTTCTGGGTCTGAAGGTGGGCTCTTAGCACACTTTCATCTAGAAAGACTGGTCAGACTGAGGAGAAGCAGCTCACATCCCCTTCTTTAAATTGAAGGGGTTGGGACTGTGAAGCAAAGGGCCATTCCTAAGTAGTCATCTCCACAGAGATCAGACGAGATAGGCCTTGCTGGAAATCATGAAGGTATTACATGCAGAAATTCAGGAACCACCACAATGGCTCATTTCAAAGCCCTGTCTGCTGGTTGGATGTTCTGAGGAGACTGGTTATATGACCTTTCTCAGTCTCAGATATAAAGAGCAAATTCCAGTATCCTCAGACCCGTGAGAAAGCAGGTTCTTGTGCTCTTAGGTGTCTCTGTATAATAATACATTTAAACACTGTGACAATTTGTATCTTGTATGTGTCTTTGAATGTCATGTGAGTGCTTACAAGCTACAGAGTTTGCCTTGAAAGAAAGTGAAGACCTCCACAGATGTCCTCCAGACAGGATGCAATCACCTCAAAACATCTGACTGAACTCCACGCTCCTAAATCTCACAGGCACATTTAAAAGGTCCCATTCAGAAGTGTTATGTGATGCAGTTTCTGTGCCCTTTGTACAACTGTCATATTTCACTAAGGACAAAAGAGATACTCAGATGGTGACCACAGTGGGGAAGAGAAGCTCCATAAATAAGAGGGTAGTCCAAATCCAACCTATGCTGAAAGGTAAAATATGAGTTAAAATTGTTCTCTTTGTGGACATTAGGAATTGAAAACATCAGCACTGCCTTTTTTTTTTCAGTAATAAGATTGGTAGGGTTTAAGCCCCCATCCCCAATATAACAACATTAAAAGGACAAGAGTTGGTTATATTGTCTTGTAGTTAACGGGAAGCATTCTGAAATCTCAAATGAATCATTCTGAAGTCAAGTGATACATCCTTTATAAATAATCTAAGCTGAATGTTGTGTTATCATAAACCTAAAGAAATAACAGCTGCCTTCTAAGCAAAACAAAATTTCATTTTGTATTTTCTGTACAAACACATGCTAGTTAAAATTAGCCAATGAATTTGCAGAGACAAAACCCTTGTCAGACTGTGCTATTATAGCAATAAATGAACATCACCAATGAAAGCCAGTATTTAGGAATGTGTATGGCAAGAGAGCACCACATACAGCAGTCAAGTGGCTGTGCAATAACAGTGAGCATCATTACCTTTACAGAAACATATGTATTTTTAGGCACTTTGCTATCATATTTGTAGTGACTGTCCTTCTGGCCAGTTTAAAAACTGAAGACCTCCAGAAACAAGACCTCGCAGCTTTTAAAAACAGAACTGTGAGATTTATATTACCCATAGGTTGGGCACAGACCACTGAGTATGTAATGCAAAGATAATCTGCATTTCTGTGGAAATTGGGGTGCCAGAGCTAAAATATATCTACATTGTGCAGACACTTGCTGACCTTTGGATTATATGTAAATTAAGTTTTATCAATTAATCAGTGGGAACCTTGTATTACAAATTCGTTGTCATCTTTCTGCTGTTCAGGAGAAAAGAGCAGTGTCTGCTGCGTGTGATATCCTAATGCACTCCTGGAAAATCACCACATAGGCAATAAATTTGTTTAATACTTTCTGTAAGCCTGAGATATTTTATCCCAACCAAGGGGGTTCTCTCTCCTTGAAGAAAGGGAACCCTGTACTTTTGCTCTGTGATGTTCCATTTGCATCATTTATGTTTAGCATAATCCTGAACACATGTTGCTTGCTAGCAAGGGATATATATTATATATTTTTTTTCTTTTCTGAGGCTGAGATCTGCTCTGGCAATGTCTTCAGCCACCATCATCCCAGAAGAGATGTTACAAATCAACTTCAGCACCAGGGTATGAAATCATATTAGCAGTAATTATGCTCCCTGCTTCCAGGAAGAGAAAGTCTTCACCACGAAAGGAGCATCTGTCAGGCAAAGCATCTTTCTGCATTCTTCTGTTTTGCAGCAGATTACCACACCAAATTACTTGTGAGGCACGTAAAAGCCTTATGGAGGCATACTCCAACCTCAATAAATAAAACTTATCTGAAGTAGCTGGTTATTTGCCTAAGAGCAAAAGTCCCTTATTGGAGTGTGGTCCAAATTAAAATGTTTGTTGCAGAAACAGATTTCTTACAGTCACATGGCAAACAAATGTTTCCAGTCCCACAGTGCACAGATGAGAGTCGTGTCTGTAACTGCTTCCAAGCCTGAATGGCAGCTTTCAAACACCCGTGTTGCAGCCCAGGCAGGCCTGTCACACGTGGTGACCCCACTCTGGCTGTGGTGAGATGGGCAAGAGACAGGGCAGCACTGGCAGCTTTTGCAGTCAAGAGTAGCACAGGTTCTGGGAAGCAGACAATACGAGAGAGAGCACTGTGTGTCACAGCTTTACACATCAGCCTTCAGAAAGCACATGCAAACCATTTTTCCAGCATCTTACTAAAGCACCATTGAAAGGTTGAACAGAGAGCACCGCGTATATGGAATTGTGTTCAAAACAGCACGCAGGGGCTGTTCAGGGAGCCATGGAGAAGCATGCAGCCCAGAAGCATCCCTGCAGGATGGATTCCTTGAAGGCACGATAGATGAGGGCTTGGAGAACAAGGAGGCTGGTCATCAGCCCGTTGAAACTATGGGGATGGCCCAACTCTGGGTTACTCATGAATATGAATCCCCACACCTACTCATCCCTCACTCCATGGATCCTGCCACATGTAAGTAAGCCTGCAATTCATATTAATAGAAAGACTGAAGCAACTAATTGTTCACAGTTGACATGAACACCACCTCCCTGAATGCTCACTAGTGTAAAACTTACGTTTTTCAAAAGAAGACTGATAATTCTTATTGCAAAGCTTAGTCATTGTAGCTACATTACTGGGCTTTTTAGTGGATGTTTGTGAGTAACTATTGCTATTGTAGGGCTAACTGAGGTCCAGTACATTAGATGTGTCTCTATAAAGATGTTTCCAACTTGGGACAAGTAAACTTTGGGGTTGTACCTTTGTACTTTTGAGTTAAACACATGCAGTATGGAAAAGAGTATGGAAGTACAAGCTACTTTGTAGAAAAGGCACTATAACTGATCTAGCTGTGGTAATTAGGTACATGCCTGTGCTACAGGTATCTGCAAAGAATTTATTTCTCTCTGTGACTGAGAAAGTTATTCTACACTCATGGTAGAAAAGGATGACTTTTACATATTGGATTAGCACTGGTTTAAGTATGTGATAAGAGCAACTCTCATGGGAGATACAGATTCATGGAAGAGATGTCTGAACTGCATTTCCTATTCTCTACCACTTCCCAGAGGGAAACCAAAAAGACCTTTTCACTAGTGCAGTTATATACACATTACAGCTTCTTTTGGCCTTACTGTGGCAATTTGATGGGAGATCTTATTCTGCAGTTGTGCCAAAAAAGGAGGCCAAGAAATAGACTGTGAAGCTTCTCCAGAAAACATCACCAGGTAACAAATACTTCATCTTGGATGCTGACATTTTATATAGGGGCGTGGTGAAAAAGTTAAAAAGAGCACTAAAGAGACAAGTAGAAGAGAATCCGTTTTCTTTACAGTCAGATTAATCTCTTTGGGAATTACTGCTGGAAGAATCTTTCTATCAAATATGTTAATGAAAAGGAAGCATTGACAACAGCCATAAAGGAACAGATCTTCTGGGAAGAGGGAACTAAACCAGAAGCTTGATTCTTTGTCAAGAAATGTAAATATTCACTTAACAACTTTGGACTGAATTCTAAAACATTTTCCTTTAGCATTGGACTACGTAATGGAGATTTCAGGGGACTTACAGACTCCCCTATATATCCTTGTTCAAGAGGGTAATTCTTTTTTGCAGCTCTTAAGTCCAGTGTGTGTCAGTCTCAAGGCTGAGGGCAGTACACATCCCAAAAGCAGCAATCCAAAATGTGAACTGCTTCTCCATGAGACTGAGGTCTGATGGACCGTTAGAAGGTTGTGACCAGCCTGAGAGTCATTTAAACAGGAAGGAATGTGCCACTGCCACAGGACTGCAGATGTAGTACCAGCTCCCAATGCAAGGCTGTATGAGACAGGTTAAAAACAAAAACCAAGGAAAGAAGAGAGGGGGAGGAAAATTTTTCTTTCACTGTGAAAATGGGAAGTCTGGGGGGGTCTCAGGAGCAGTTGTCAGAACATAGGAAAGAAAGGACGGAAGGACTTGTGTCCCTTCCTACAGACCAACGTTCTTGATCTGGCTGTGAAAGACAACAGAATGACTGGACAGTCCTCCACCATCCTTTGACCTGCTGGTCTCAATGGGAGCACTTCTTGAGTGATCTTTGCTTTTCTTCTTTTGCACCTTTAAAATTTTACAATCAAGAATTCAGTGCTATTCTTTGCTATCAACTGACGTTACCTCTGCCTCTGAATTGGTCTTGAAATTGAATCTAGAGAACCTGGCAAACCTTGTGTTCCTACTGTTTCTCCAAAAGCAGACATCCATGTAAGGGGATGACTACATCTTGAGAAGTATTTGGGAATTTCAGGAGTTGAGGTGTGCCTGCCACTAAGCTGCAGGAGTCAGACTGAGGACTACATATATAAACTGTTACCCCTGAGCAAGGAACAGACAGCAAACACAGAGTTGAAGACTAAAGAAATTCTCCAGACTTAGCACAACAGATCTTCTGAAACATGGTGCATCTTATCTTTGGCCTTAAATAGTGTGAAGTAGAAGAAGAGAACAATCAAAGGTGAACCTCATGAATTCACATTCAAGGAAAGAGAAACAAAAAGTTTTATAAAGGCAAAAAGTCCAGAAATCAAAACCAAAGACATCCTTAAAAAGCACTGAAGTGGAAGCAAAGGGTTTGCTGCAGCTGTCAAACATGGCAGCATGGTCAAGAACAGGATGGATGTAGAGTGGTCTGAACTGCTTATTCTCCAAGGAAGAGAGTCACAGATCAAGTGTGCTGCACTGTTGCGCAAGGTCAGGATCCATGAAGTTTGAACCACCCCGTGGGCAGAGGCTGACTGCACAACTGCACTGCTCCTCAGAGCTGTACTACTTACAGGAAAAGCTTGTAAATCTGCACACTTCTTGCAGTTATGAAGCTATTTCTAATAAATGTGTGTAACCAAATCTATGTTTGCTCTTTATAGTACCAAGTCATGTTGTGCACTGACCAAGGATCCGAGAAGGGCTCAGCCTATTATATCAAAACCCAGTACCAACTAAGCTGAAAGTAAACGTGCTTTGTTCATTACAGAATAAGCCAACCTCTGTTTATGTACTGTTTATTTTGAATTAAAAATAAACTGCTCTTCAAGCACATGCCAGATATTATGTATATGAATGTTGCCAAGCTTGGACTATAACTTGTGTCCAAGTTACAAGTGTATGCTTATATACATGGGGATATGTGCACATGCATGTCACACAATGCCAGTTCTCTACTGTTGGACTATTCTTGTACCATTGTACTCTTTATTGTACTATTCTTGAAGAAAAAAAGTACCAATCCAGTACCTACTTATTTCATCCAAGCACTGTACTTTGATTTTCACAGTAACAGAATAACTCAGCATTTTTGAAAAGCCAGTGGCTTTCAAACTGCTTATCAGAGGCCCAAGAAGGTCTTGGTTGCCCTCCTGCTCCTTTTAGCAGAAGAACAAGGAGGGCCAGTGGCTATGCCTGACTAAATCCCACTGTGTCTTTTGCCTCTTTTTTGCCCTTTGGCAGTGTTCTTTTACATAGACGCCATAATTTTAGCTTAAAAACAGCAAGGCATGTTCCATATCCCTGCTCAAGGAGACAGAAAAAGGCAACAAAACAACCCCAAAGGAAAATTTCATTTTGAAATACGAAAAGAATTTAAAAAACAAAACCCAAATAAAGCCCAAATAATGAATGAGATTCCTTCTGTTACAAACCCCAGTAAGTTAATCTACAGAAACTATGAAGATGAAAAATATGTTGTAAAAAATAAAAATATTATCCACTCAACACAGCACGCAATTTTTCCCATATAAGAAACTAGACAACCATATTAAAATATTTAAGTCTTTAAAAAGGACAAAATTCTGCAAAAAAATTACTCAACACTACTAAGGTTAGACTACACATTATGCCAATGTATTAATTTGCACAACTTTTTGCAACATGACAATGGTCTGGGGTGTGTATGTGTAGGTGTTTATGTTCATTTGAGGGAAACAGTGCAAGAATGCTAAGGGTGACCGTTGCCATTTTAAAGGGATATTTCACAAATAATCAAACAAAACCCCTACAAATACCAGTACACATCTCAAATACTGCAAGTCACACTCTACAGCCCTTGACATTAAAAAAAAAAAAAAAAAAAAAGAAGGATACAGCAGAATTGATTTAAGTACATTTGGAGTCAATCCCTTGTGAACTACTGTTGTTTGCACTATAGTTGCAGTGAATGTGGACAGAGCTCCCCAAAAGACACAGAAGTGAGTGCGTCTTCCCCAGCCCTGTAAAGTAAGTCTGAGTTGAGGTACAGTTATCCGTGGTTTGCTCAACATTGCAGATGCCAAAACCTGAAAGAAAAATTATGCTTGAAAAACACTTTGAAGAAAATTAGATAAAATAATCTCTTAAAATGAGAAGCTAGTTTTGTGTAAAGGCAGTCTTTTTGGTAGGTAATCCTATCAGGACGACAAGCGTGGCACTCCTTCCCAAATGACATTTGCCTTGGAGCTAATAACCATAAAGAAACCTTTACATTGTCCTGGTCATCTTTCTGACCTGACGTACCCTTTCCCATGAGCCTTGATCCATCACCTAGAAAAACCAGCAGGTATCACACCCTGGCTGAAACGTACATTGCTTCTTCACCACTTGTGTTCTGTACTTAGCTTTGTTCCTCAAAAGGAAAAGCACTTCCCTCTCCGTGTTTCACTTGTCCTTTGAAAATAACAGCGGGGAAATTGCTGCCGGAGTAGTTAAAGTCTGGTGAATTCCCTGTGGTGCTGCAAGTCCCCTATGCTCTCATAGTCATTCTCTCCTGAAAGAGCAGTGTGGTTTGTGTTAGGCACAGACAAGGTCCTGTCTTCCTCTTGGCTCACTGCCTGGATAGCTTCATAGTCCGGCTCCAGCTCCCCGTTTGGTCTGTCCGCTGACTGAGGCACAGTGGTAGAATTCAGAGTGTTTTCAAAGTCCTTCACGCTTGCATAGAGGCCACTGCAAATTGATGGGGACCTCTGAGATGCAATTTCTTGAATACAGGTGTAAGGAGAATCCAGTGCCTTGATGGCCTGTCCCGGCTTACTCACCGATGAGTACATGGCTGAGATCTAGGAAAAGGAGACACCTGCTGAGTATGAAGCATGGCATAAAGCTAGTGCACCAGTCTGTACCCTTGTACTACAAGGATGTTGGTTATTTAAGAAAAGACAGGATCTTCTGATTAAAAGATACAATTTTTAAAAGGATATGGTTTTTTCTTGAAAAAATATAAAGATTATTTCTTACAAATCCTTCATTTTCTGGCATGCATTTATAAATCAAATTTCTTTCAAAAAAGAATGCTTTATAGAGTAAGTTTATAAATGTAAATCTTCCTTGATTATAAATCCCTAGTTAGTAAACTAGACCCGGGTGAAAGGGAATGGCTTTGTGAGCAGGAGCTCTTGCAAGTTTTGCTATGGTCCTGGAGTAAATTTGGACTCAACAGGGAGAGGGGCATCAAAAGGAGGATTAGGTTGAACTGCTGTAATGTAGGAGAAGGATCCTGTCTGATTCTTAAGGCTTTTTAAATTATTATTGTTACTATTTTTAATGGTAGTGGCTACTTTTCTGCTTTTAGAGACACTTCAGTAGAAGAATAGTTAATAGTTTTTATAGGAAGGACTAAATAGGCACCAGCACATGTACAGACAACGTTAAAAATCTGTAGATAAATTATTCGCACCAGATAACAGCAAATAGTGCCAATACTGCTATGCAAGGTCTGCTCTGTTAACTACAGTCTGCCTGCAAAGAAGAGCTGCTTCTCAGGCATTAAGTATCTGAACTTCAGACTGGAGACTGAAACCTCTCAACTGTAAACAGCAGAAAGGGAGCCAGCGTTTCATTCCTAACTCTAAAGATCCCCTCTGGTGGGGTGGAACACTTCAATAAGTGCATGAAAGCGGCCCTTCATGAAAAGGTGAGGAGAAGCCCACATCCACACATGTCCCTCTGCTCAGGGATTACCTGGGCTGGTGCCAAGTATTGGAATCAGTCTTAATTCCCTCTCCCAGGCCAAATGGGTACTAGCCCTTGCGCAGGACAGATGGATGAAATTCCCTGCACTGTTTCTCTGGTACCCAATATCACAATGCAACGTAACTCTTCTATCACATTTAAAGTTTTCCCAAGCATGCAAGACCACTCTGGGTGTGTAACAATCCAGTTAAAGAGTAGATTGGCATGAAAATGTCCAGTACCATTAGGCAATACAGACTGATGCAGAGGAACCAGACCACTTCTGATAATTCTGGGATTTTTTTTGTGAGTGGGTGGGTGGGTTTGGTTGGTTGGTTTGGGTTAGTTTTGTTTTTCATTTGTTTGGTTTGATTTGGGGTTTTTGGGGCTGGTTGATTTTTGTTTATTTGTTTGTTTTAGAGGGACATCGATTTGGAGATGGCAATACCTCTTACTTTCTACTGATTTGAGCTAACCAAACAAAAATGGCTTTTCTGCTCATCTATACTTTAACTCTTCTTAGTATTAGATTACATTAACACAGTTCCAGATCAGTTTATTCATTAATGTCTGGGAATGCTTCTCCCAGCAGAAGGCATTAGCTCACTTAGCTCATTGCCAAGTTTGTGTTTACTTTTATGTCCACAGAACATATTTATAAATTGCATGGGTGTACTGGAGATGATCACAAACAGCCTTATTTATGTTTAACTTTTCTCTTTGTTTACCTCTCCTCCATTTATCTGACCAACCGACATTTTAAAGAACAGTTTATGTTCCAGTGCTTTTATGGTGCTTCAGTTTACTTCCCAGAGCCCCAAACACTTTGCATGGGGAAGGTGGAGCATATGTTCCAAAAGCCTGCTGGTTATTCTTTTTGAGGTCTTGTCATCCAAATCAAGAAATCAACTAATTGTGGCCTCCTATTATTTTCTGACCCATGGGCTCGATACAGCCATATGTTAGAATGCTTCTGATTTTAGGAATGTGGCAATAGAAACTCTGTGCAGAGAATCTTGGGCTTTCATTTTCCCTTCACACAAGTTTCACCTTTCTTAGATTCTGCTTAATCATGCAGAGTTTATGCTAATTTCTGCCTAAAAATTGGTCTCTAGTTAGTTACTGAATTTCGTGCAAGAAACCTACCTCATCTTCTGTAAGAGATGGATCTTCCTCTCGAGACTTGTAAGACACTGAACTTAGCCTCTGTAAAAAAGGAAGAAAGAAAGAAAATAAAAGGCTCATTACCCATCAACAGTGTGAAATCTGTAACAAAACCCTCCCATTACAATCAATACGTTTTATTTTATGGTCATTTGCTCTCAAGTTCCATTATACATAGCTAATATCCCCACTATTCAGAGTACTTCTCTGGAGATAATAGCCCTGAGGTGAGTAAAGCTTTTTAATGTATTTGCTCTTGTCCTGACCTAAAAAGGGTAAAAATAATGTAATGGTTAAAACAAACTCTGCACCACTTTATCCCTGCCTTTACACTTCTTGTGAAGTGTCTGCAGAGGCTTCTGAACAATTAGAAGTCAGCTGTTGCGATACACCAGTCGTCCTTTCACAGGATTTTCAGATATGCTTTTAGATGACAGAAGAACAATACCCAACTGACACCTTCTGGATGATTGCTGTCCTTCATTCTGTAGATCCTGGAAGTGCTGCACACGAGCTGTGTCCTCCCCACCCCTGGAATGCAGCCCCTGTGCAGAGGTGCTCAGCAGCCTGGCCTCACAACCACTCAGACCTGCTGCAGCCCACCCTGAGCTGGAGCCAGGTCACACAGCAGAGTCACTGAAGGATGGAGGGCTTGGTGTGCTATCAAGTCTAATTTCAAGCATCTAAAGTGTTCTGTGTAAAACAGGTCACGAAACCCCGGGGGAAAAGCATTTTGCTGCTACACAGCAGCTGTGGGATGGCTTCCCCCTGGGGCAAGAAGGCTTTGCTGGACTCCTGCTCCACAGTGATTCAGAGGGAGCCTTCCAGCACTGTAAAAGGCTGTATTTTGAACTTTCACACAGCTTCTCCAACTAAAATACTTCATACCACCCCCAGTGCAAGCCAAAATGGACAACTAGAGTTATTTTTAGCACAGTCAATAAAATACCACTTCCAGGCACACAGAACTTGTTTTCTTCTTTTTTTTTTTTTTTTTCACAGAGGCTCACTGTGATAGAATCTTTCCTCCTTCCATTTTCTTGTTTTTACTTCTGGTAAATACCAAACTTCAGGTTCCTGGGCACTTCTGACAGACCTTGGCCTAAAGCACACTAAAGTTCTGCCTGCTGCTCCCAAAGAGCTTCCTTCACACTGACAAACTCCCTCACTTCTTTCTCACTGACTGAAGAACAGTGCTCTTTAACCTGTGGTTTGTTTACTCTCCTATTAAAAAAAAAAGAAAAGAAAAAAGGAAAAGTTCAAATATATTTTTGCCTTGTATTAGATCTTCCTCACTAGAGCAACTTAATTTAGTCTTTCCTATCTGCAGCATTATTTTTTGTGCAGGGGAGTAAGCTACCAATTTAATCCTCACACATTAAAACAAGCATGTGCTCATGAAATTCTTCAGTGATTTTTCTGTCATCAGTGTGTCTATAAGCACCATGTGGCAGGACCCCTTCTAACAGTTTCCCAACCAAGTACCCAGGGTGTTTGCCATCCTGTGCTGTTCTCCTGAATATAGCATTCTTTCTAAATGTGAAGCTTGTGACACATCAGTTTTGCATGATATTGTTACCGTGGAAACTTAAAAAAATCCCACTTGCCCCTAAACATTTTGTACCTAGCAACATTATAAAATGTGCTGAAACCTCAACAGTAGCAACACAAACAACATGTGTACTTATTTGCCTTCCACCTTCCTTTTGTTCCTCGACAGCATTTGGTTTTTTGCTCTTTGGCTCATCTGCTGCTTCTGACTTGGCCACCAGAACAAGAGGAACATTCTCATCTGGTGCATTTGTAAGAGATGCTTTGCAAGGCTGAAATCAGATGGCAGCAGCCAGATGGACACAGAGAGTATTTCTACCAGTGCTCACTCTAGAAAGACCTGGGTAAAAAAGGAGATCCCTACTTCCTCTTCAAATAAAAGAAAGAACTAAAGAAATCTATTCTGCTTTTCCAGTACTATTAGAAGAATTATGTTCACGTTTTTGCAGGTGATAGAGGCCTGTAAGAGGCCTCGTGCTATTAAAGGTGTCTTTCTTCACCAAGTCTTCCCAAAGGATTTGGCTGGGTCTTAGCCAATAACCTGTTTAGGTAAATTTTCACCCATTTATTGCACACCCAGCTCTTAAAAGCCTGCTTTGTACTTTTCATGCTGTTATACATGGGAATGGTCTCTAGCTTGGTCCACCTAGTTCTCTCCCAGATTGGTGTGCTTCAGGGACTGAGGATCACCCTGGCTGCCCTCTTCTGGATGGTGAGACTGAAACAGTTTGGACACAGTCTCTTCTCTCTGCTGGCAGGTACAAACCTTGGTTACACAGGTGGCCTCCCTGCCTGTCCCTTCTTTGTGCCCTCATTGTAGTGAGGGAGACTTGCATGACTTACACACCCACCTCTGTCTTCATCAGGGCCAGGGCAGAAGGTTGAAGGGTTTGGGATACAGATGTCATGCTAAACAAAGCAGCTAAGTAGACTCACAGAAGAGGAAGCAAAACCAGAAACACCTATGGGGTCTACCTAAAAGAGTTATCAATGTAACACACATTTCCAGGAACATCTTGGTTTTGGTTGCCATATTGAAAAAAACAGGCATTGCTCTGCATTGCTTGAAGCAGCAAAATAAAGGGAAAAATTATCACCATCACAACAGGAAAACAATCCCACAGCCACCTCCCCACACAATGCCAGCAATAATGGTATTTATATATTCCATCAATTACCATCTCCAGCTCTGCTGCAGCTGTAGCTCTCAAGGACAGGACGCCTCGATGCATAATGCATGTACCCAGCAGCGAGCGCCGGAATGATCTGATGCTGCCCAAGATTTAACTCGGGGTGGCTTCAGCTCTGAATAAATTTTAATTAGACAAACACCTTTTTTTCTGGCACTTAGGGGACTGCATGTGTCATCTCTTGATTAATCCTTCAAAACCTGGACCACTTTAATCAATTCCCACTCCTTGCAGTTACTGACACTGCATACACGGTGTGCTGGGGAGCTACAGAGCAGCAAAGGCTTTTCCTTTGTATCTGTGCCTGGGAAATACAATTACTTTCTGCAAGTCTTTTCACACCTGGTAGGAAAACTGTCACTGTTATGCACAGCTGTTTTTCTAAAAGTTTATTCAGAAATTACTTATGGCTGGAATGGGGGAGGGGGAAGTGTTGCTGGATTATTTGTGACAATCACATCTTAATTTTTTACTTAATGAGCTCATTATTGGTAAAAATGTGCACTGAAGAGTCTAGCTAAACAATTTTTCTACTGCGAGTAGTCTTCGGTTTATTCATTTGGACTCTATTGTGCTTTACAAATTACATGGTTAGTTATTTATTTAACAACATATTCTTCTGCCTTCTTCCTGGATTACTGAAATTCTTCAAATAAGAGAACTACCAGAAACAAGTAACAATACCTCAGCTCTGCTGTGATTTTTCAAGTAAATGTTTACATTAAAAAGTCACATTTCATCTTATTTTTTAAAATTTTCATCAATACCTACCTGATATTATTTGATGTCTCGGACACCAAAAATCTGCTAAACCTACAGTTCTTTCATTCACAATTAATTAGAAGATATCTAAACATTCTGAAAAATACAAACCCAACAGTTTATGAAAGTCTGTGCTATGATCTGAAAGCATCCTTAAAATTACTTCCATTAAAAAAGCTAAAAATGGGAAAATAAGCTGTTGAAAATGTCATAATTCTATTTTTCAAGGAATTCATCACAACTCATTCCTAGGGAGGAAGCATAAGCTGCTGAGAAAACTTTAATTTTGGCTGTGATTTCAGTACCTAGAAATTCCTTACACTCTGTTTATATGTGACATACAGAACCTTACAAACATAAAAATGTACAGCTGCAATCTCTTTCTACCCCTCTCTCGTACAGCAAAAGACAAAGTGAGTCACTTCGAGCAGGTGCTTAACACTTGCACAGCTAAGTCAAGGTGGCCCAACGAAGGAGGCACATCTAAAGTAAGAGCCCCCCTCTCCTTTTTTTAAGTTGCAGTTTCATTAGAAAAAAAAAAGAGAGGGCTTTGGAACAAGATGTAGATGCTGACAGAGATATTGGACACACTTTGTAGTAACTTTCACAAGTTCAATACCATCAAACAAAGAAGCAGAAGCCTCCTATGCAATTCCTGGATAATATTTGGGAAAAGCCTTATGTAGTGCGTAACTGCAACAATCAAAAAGACAGGCTGCAACAAAATGAGCATATGCCTCTACTGCAAAGACTATATACTGTACATTATCATATTTCCATTTACATTCTTGCTTCATCTTGAGGTTTTTTTTTTCCTTGTTATTTTTTGTTACTGAAAAATAAAATCGTCTCCCACCCATATGTTCTCTGTCATTATTTGGCTGTTTGATAAGGACAAATATTTGCAGTATTTACCTTTTCTGGTTTACTCGCTCCTTCTGTCACTTCTTCTTCCACTTCTTTTTCTTGCACATTCTCATTTTCATCAAGAAGTTTCATGGGTACTGGAGGGGGAAGCTCATCCTCCACATCTGGTATGTTGTCAAGAGGACTTTCTGAATTTGCACTTTGGCGACTCTTCTTATTTCGGTCAACAGATGCATATTCTGCTGACTCAATTCTGCACGCTGGAATCTGATTCTGACCTTCAGAAACTGTCAATGAAGCCTTTGATTTGCTGACTACTGCTCCAACATCTTTAATTTCCTTCACCGTTTCATATAAGCAGTCTTCAACTATGTTCTCCTGAGAGGAGCTGTCTTTCAAGACTTCATAAGGCCCTTCCATTCCAAGACCTTGGTCATTTTCTGCATTTCTAGATGAGATGATGGTTTCCATGGGGTTGTTAGGGGGAATACTGGGTAGTTCCCGGCTCTGGTGACATTTTATAGACTTTCCAAGACTATCCTGTTGATCTGGTAGATCAGATGTCTGTACTTCTTCATAAGGCTGGATACAGGCAGCTGTACTGTCCTCAGAAAGAACTGAAGAAAATTACAGAGAGGTATTACAAACAAATGCATAACTAAAAGGTGTGATTTGGTACTCTCTACATCACTTTGTTTTTGTGACACACTGGAAAGGATAAACTTTACTAATACCTGGAAATGCCTAGTGATCAGCATGCGTTTTACTTATCAAAAGGTTTCAGTTACAGAAATTTCTGCACTCTACTGTTAAAATATCTTTCTCACAACATCTAAAATAGTCTGTACACCCCCAAGTCACATTATATGGCAACAGCATTCACTGTCAGAACAGGGGATGGGAGGTTAGCTCTGCATATTCAGCTGCCTTGTACTCAGTTTCACTGAATGATTACAGAGTGCTCAGTAGTCTCAGTTGGGAAACAGGTGGGAGGCCTCAAATCGAGTGCCTTAAAAAAATCCTTGCTAGATTTTCTTCTTTGCATTTCCCCATTCTTTGGAATCAAAAGGAAAGTGTTCCTATTTCCTCCCTAGCATCCCTCAGCTTGTTTAACATGCTGGCCAAAGTCTCGTTGGAACTGCACTTCGCTCAGCCCTCCCTGCACGCTGCACCAGAAGCTCCTCACCAAAGGCTGTGCCATCCTTCTCTCAGTCTCGCAGCACATAATGTAGGTTGACAACCTACTAACGAGCTGGCCATATGCACAAGAGAGAAGACTAGACTTCAGAAGGTAGTGTTAGGCAGAACATGCTGTTTTAGGTTCCAGAAGGGGCCATTTGTCATTGTCACTAGAGAATACTAGGGGCTGAAATCTATGGGGCTTCTCATCTTACACCACACGTGTGACATTTGCATGCATTCATGGGCATATACAAGCTTGTTTCAGGTAGTCCATGGTAGGTAACTTTACCTCACGCTATTTCTTTTAAAAAATCACTTCTGAATAGCATTACTTTTTTTAGTACAGTTCCTGTGGCACTATCACAACAAAAACAACCCATTCTTCTGTGTCCTTCAGTGTGTTTGACATGGTGACAAAAGTGTTACCAAAGTAATCAATGCCCTTGATTTGGCGGTGGCCATGGACATTGCTTTCTCTTGTGTTCAGGGCATGCAGACACAGTCAGCACCTGCAAGGAGCCATACCCTGACTGCAAACTCAGGAGAGAACTGGAGGTGTAAGATGGGAATCACTGTCTGAATGGGAGATGGGAGGTTTGCCTTTCTGGTCCTTGGTTCTAGGGATTTCTGTGCTGTGCTGAGCACCCTTACAGAACCCAGAGAGCACACACCCCATTCAGGCTGGAGGGGATAAGCAAAAGCAGTGAGAGCCCAAGTTTCTGTGCTTCTGTGGTTATGGGTAGTAGCACAGAAGGGGTTGGTGTAGCTGAAGGATTGGCATAGATAAGACAATGCTGGCAGGTTGGGTAAAGGAAAAAAACACAGCATTTGATGGTTCTGCTTCCATAGCCCTGCCCCTGGTCAAAAAGCTAGCAGAAACAGTAATAAAAAGAATTATTAACAAAAAGTGCATAAAGTATGAGTAAGAAATTAAAGTACAGGGGTTTAAAAATTACTTTGGATACTTGTCTCTCAGGGGTAAAGTCTGAGTAGCTTTGCCTCTGGTTGCAGGAGATGAGGACAGAGCTGTAAGTTGGAGTGCAGCCCCTGGTGCTGGTGTTAGTGTGAAGGCTCCCAGTGGCTCTGAGCTGAGAGTGAGTTTATTTTTAGGTGCAGCTGAGCAAAATATTTTCCAGTGGTACTTCAGGGTGAATCATTTTGAGTGTTCAACAAAGTAAAGATGAAGGAAAAAAAAGGAAGCCTATTTATGTTGCCTGTTTTTTAAAATACAAAAATATAAGTGACAGCACAGCACAGGACTGTGATCCAAAGCTGTAATCCCTGAAGGAGGACGTGAAATATTTCCATAGCCTCCTGGAGCACTTCTGAAACTCTAAGGTGGAACTTCATCTTCTGGTTTTATCCCAGTTCTATAGCTTACCAAGATTAGGGAATGTCCCATCCTCTGCCTGATGGCCAGGCCAATCTGCAGACCTGGCGGCCCAGGAGAGGAGCTCAGCACCTCCCAATGTTGGCTGGCATGGAGGACTGGGAGCAGGGGTGTAGGGCTGTGCCACAGCATGCCTAGTAGTGAAGTGGAGATGCAGCCTAAACCACCCACATCTCCATGAGATGATCACCTACCTTGACTTCCCAGCAAGGCAAACGACTTCATGGCATTTTTTAAATTGGTTGTAAGTTCTGTGTGATCTGATGTCAGACCTACAGAGGTATGCAGAGTATTCAGACAAATGGTTTGCCTGTGTGCTTGCAAAGCTGATGGCTAGAAAGCTGAAACCTGAGGGATCACCAGCGTGCAGCTGAGGTGGGAGCTGTGAGCCCTGGGACAGTGCTGCCGGCCCATCCCACCCACAGGGGCTGCCACTACTCACCCTCACCATTGCTGAGTGCTCCGTTCTGTTCACTGTTTGGAGGAGGCTCTGTGGCTGAACTCGTGATGGAATGGCTGAAAACCTCCTTCTCAGAAGGCTGCAACACAAATAAGTGACGGCTGGATCAGAATAAATGTGCGCATGAACACATGTGCAATGAATTTCATTCTCATCTCAGGAGCTCTGACTCACAGGTATTATTGGCAGGAGGATCAAACCATGCCAACTAGATTCAAAGATTTAAGTGCCTGTGTTTACAGATATTAAAAAGAAATAAATACAAAGATGTCCAGAGTAATGTCCTTTCCGAGCTTCATGGTCATAGATATTACTATGGCTTTAACCCATGAGAAGACAGACAAAAGGGACACTGCCCTTGGGCTGCAAATGGAGTGAAGGAAAGACTGGAATACAGTGGTGGCAGAAAGGGCACTGAGAAAGTGCAAATTATCAGGATCTACACAAGTTTTCCTCCTCTTCCTGTTCTGCAACTTTTAAAGTTTCACATGCTCAACCATCTCAAAATTCCTGAGCTATTTTCTAATCTGTGGCATTTTGCCAGGAGCTTGGTACAAACCAACCACAAGACCAGAAATAACCACAACAACCACAAGCTGCCAGAAATAAATACTTACCACATTCATCAGATTTTCATGATCTCCATTCTGATTTTTGGCCTTCTTTTCCCTTAATGAAAAAGGCACATGAATTTTTACTACAAATTATGCTAATATACAAATGCCAATCATTAATAGACCTTACACTCCTGCAAGGATCAGAACTACAATTCACACTAATACTGGAAATGTAATAACTGAAAATTATTACAGGAATTGGTATGACCTCTGTTTAAGAACACCACTGAGGCAGAATGGTGATAAACATAACTGAAGAGGTACAATAAACACACTTCTTCTCACTCAGTGTAAGATCACAGTGAGGAGTGACTGATGATAATTACAATATAATGTAAATAATTATGCACAGATGGGGGAAGAGCTTCAAGCTGAAAGGAAGTAGGTTTAGATTAAATATTAGGAAAAAATTCTTTACTATGAAGGTGGTGAGACACTGGAACAGGTTGCTCAGAGAAGCAACTACTTGTGGATGCCCCATCCCTGGCAGTGTTCAAGGCCAGGATGGATGGGGCTCTGAGCAACCTGGTCTAGTGAAGGTGTCCCTTCCTGTGACAGGGAACTAGATGATCTTTAAAGGTCATTCCAACCCAGGCCATTCTATGATTCTATGATAATAAAAATATTATTCTTCAATGTAATCATATTGGAAATTCTCAGATACACATCCTGGTGACAGACTACTTGGGAAGTACCTTAAACTGTATCAGTAAAAAGTGTGTATCCTATGAGGAATTAGAAAAGGCCAACGAAATCCAGACAACTTCCACTAAAAATGCTAGTCAAATTGATAAAAAGCATGAGCAGTTCAAAAAGGCCTACAAATTTCATAACAGCAGAGGCCTACATTTTTTAAGGAATCCCTCTTCCCTGGGTCCTTCACAGGAGTCTAAGTATGGATCACATTTCCAGTTTTTACCATTTGGGAAATACAGCTGTTATTCAAAAATACTGCAAAAAAATATAAGCTTAAAATAATGTTAGTCCTTTCCCTAGATGAAAAGTCAAATAAAAAAGTGAGAAAATATTGACAACATGGAATTTTTGCTTCTTCTAAAGTCCACAGGGAACTTCCACATTAGCAACTGTTAAAATTCTACCTAACTGGGAAATAACAAAACAGCAAGTGAGCATGCACCAATGCAGAGCAGAGAAAAGTTAAAAGCTGAATTTCCTCTCTAGAAGTTTTTCTGATTCTGATATTTTAGAAAGAGCAAATTTTATTCAGTTTTCTATGTCCTCATCCATTTTTGAAGAGTAAGACAGAAAGAAACTCTGCACAATTGTATTTATGCATAAACAACCTGTCTTACAGAATGATGTGAAACAAAAGATACAATGTCCAAACTAGCAGCACAAGAACTTATTAAAAAACATCACCAGAATGTTTCAGGCAATGTATCTCTGTAACTGCAAGGATTACTCTGAGGTTTGACTCATTTTCTAGAGATGTTTCAAGTCAAACTGTGACAATAAGACACCGAAATGCCAATTTACAGTTTACAAAAGTCTTTCTCCTGAATCACATGAAATTACAAGTTCCAACTTAGGCTTTTTAGGGTTTCAAACAACTTCAGGGCCTATATTTTGCCCACAACTGCTTTTTCACCCAACTACATGGTGGGCATTAAATAAATCCCACTGAAAAACAGGGCCTTCCACTGTAGACACATTTTGTGCCAATACATTGCATTTTACAGTTGCACAGATTCCTCAATGCTCTCAAAGCTGAAGGGGTGAAAGCACATGCTCCTTATAGGCATATGCATCCAAACTGCAGATTTTGCTCCTGTACTGGAGTTTTTCCCCCACATATTTGGCTGATTCAGCTATGCTTGCAAAAATAGCAATATAGACCACAGCAGTCCCACTCCCCATAGCAAAGGGTCTGAGTGGTCTGGCCTGTGGAAGGGCACCATGGATGGACTGCAGGCTGCCCAGCTTCCCTGTGCAGTCAGCAAGGCTCAGCTTACATGTCATGAAGGAGCCTTGAAACGTGCATAAACAAAGTCAGTAAAAGTGCCTGTATTGGTGAAACTGAATCCTCTTATGAAGAAGAAAATAAGGATAAGGTATAAGATATTAATTAGTATCACTGTTTGATCCTTACTCATTTTTGCTTGAAAGGCAGGATCAATACTATGTTCCCTATACTCCAGGAATGGCCAAAGCAAAGCTGAAGTACATAATCACTTCCCTTTCCTTTTTACCTATATTTTTTTTGTCCTGTTTAGCCCACCTAATGTTCTCAGTTTCAGCTTAGGGGTGTGATCTGCTAACATTCACTGTCCACCTGTGCTCCAGGCTTCTGCTTAGGGGAAACCACTGAACAAGCACAATGGTGTACTTCCTTCACAGCAAAAGAAAAAATATAATTCGATTTTAGAATGAATAGAACTGTTCAAACTCAGGTTTGCTCTGAAAACTGTACCTTTTTTTTTTTTTATTTCTATACCTAAATCCTCAGTATTTCCTGCTAACTATTTATACATGAAGCTATGTCCAAAGTGAATCAAGAACCATTAAGCCCTTACCCATTGCAGCTGGAGCAAAGGAAGATGAGGAAGGTGAGGAACAAGAGTGTTGTCATGGCTGCCAAACTTCCCCACAGGATCACGTGGATCTGTCCACTACCCAAGAAACCACCCTCTGGCCCCATGGTACTAGCAGGAGCTGGTATCACTCGGGGTTGAAGAGGTTACTCCTTGAAGAAGACTGACATCTGTGCTGCATGCACCTTCTGTTTCTGCAAAAAGAAAAACACCATCAGAGCTTAAGAGAAATTCTGAAGATAATGAATCTGACAGCTACAAGTCTGGCAGGAGAGATTTTCAAATCCAGATCTTAGGAAAATCAGTTTCAAGTACAAGCCAGCCAACCAAAGAGATTTTCAGCTACATTTCTGACAGCAACATAGACCAGACTTGTCAAATATTAACGCAAGCTGTTACCTATCTACAATATCAACGTCAATAAAAGGTAGTACAGCATCTCTGTACTTGCATTTTCAGGAAAATATTTATAAATCGACTTTGAGGGACAGAGTAATCTATTTTGTGGTTGTATTTGTAAATTTTATTGAAAAGTGAGCTTTCAAAACCAGCTACAATTTCTGCAAAGTTAACAAGCCAAAAAGAGAGCTGCAGCAGGCGTTCACCTCTTTCCCTCTGTCTCTCCTGCCTGCACATGATTCAAGGCTTAAAGTGCAGTGACAAATGAGCTAGGTAAGTATTTGCAAGGAATACCACAAAAACCTTTCTCACAGCAGATAAGATCCAGTTTTATTTCTGTGTGACATGCTTATTTTCTTAATAGTATGTCTGGAGAGTAACAACACTGGACTTTCTTTTTTAGCTTCGTCCCATCTGAGTCTGAAAACACAACAGAGCAAAGCAAACAGGGTGTTTTTTTAAGAACTTAAATAAACACAACTTTTGTCACAGCACAGCAGCCCATGGGGAAGCATCCTGGGTAAACCCTATTTGTGACATGTAAGTTTTGGTATACAAGATATTCTAAAATTCTGCACATATATTTAATGCAACACATTGTTGACATGACAAAATTAAAAAGAAGTTATTAATTCTTGACAGCTGAAGGTATCAATTTCTCCATAATTTGGGAACAAGTTCTGCAAAGCCTATTTCCAGGCTCTCAGCCTGACTTGATTGATAAAACTGAAATAGAATACAATAGCTAAGAAATGAGCAGATATATTTTGGGAATGAAAAGGTAGCACAAATATGAGACTGACAATGTCTAAAGCCACTAATGACTTACTTTAATGCATATATTTTCACAGATCTATTTTTTGTATATGAAATGTGTATGTACATATATTTATTTCTTTGGAGCAGAAGCATCCTTTGTAAAAACAAATTGAATTAGGTACTAATGTCATACTTATATACAAAAACATATCACCACTTTGTTATTAAAATCTTATGAGAAAAAAAGATTTATTTCCAGAAAAAGGCCATTCAGATCAAAGGAAATCTGGTGAATCAGAGAAGATACTTAACAACTAAGTTATGTTACTGGGTAGCTCTTACAAGTAACATTTCTGTTCCTGCATAAAACGGGCTCATTATTTTCAACCATGCAAGATCTGACTTCTGAACATCTTCCAAGAAGAACCTTACTAATTTATCCACAGTGGATAAAAGCCTTTAAAAAATCTTTTTCTTTTAGATCATAATGAAATGGGAAGAAACAAACAAAAGACAGAAAAAGTTGTTGATCCTGAAAAGACCAACTTCAAGGTGTAGTTAAATATTTTTAGTTTGGGCAAGTAACAAGAAAGCCCTAAACACACAGGAAGAACAGGTGCCACACACCTTGGCAAGGCACACACATCCTACTGTTAGTCTTGAGCACTGACACCCAAGAACCACTGCTCCTCAGGGATGACCACTGCCAAGCAGTGTGCCTCTCTGGTTATCTTGGCAGAGCCTGAAAAATGAAACACTTAAAAGCAGTGGCAGATCACTCTCAAAATCATGCATACGGTAGATGATACAGCCCGGCCTCATCCCTGTTTTAAAGCCTAAGTTGGGTTATTTCTACACTGAGTCATAGTCATATCACTGACTGTGGAGAGACCTTAAGGGAAACTGAATCAGATTAAGTCAGGACAAAACTTGGTGTAATGCCCACAAAGACCTCTGTGATGATGTGCAAGGGCACTGGGCATTGATATGGATTCCTGTAAAGGTGATGGACTGTTCTCATTTAGGAAGCATTACAAAGCACACTGTGCTGGCTGCCTTAACTAGCTCCAAATCCTTGTTCAGAGGGTTGAATAGAAAGTACTTCCCTTTTAAACTTTCCTTTTCTTTTTTGTGAATTTTCAAAGACATTTTCTGCCCTACTAAAACTTTAAAAAATTCTTTAAAAATACTTTATTTTCTTTTGTCTCGTCCTTTTGCCTTCAAAACCCCCTAATTTTCTTTTTTCCTTGGAAAAATAGATTAGATGTAAGTGGAATGTAAAAACAAAGGAAACAAAAATCTTTTTTTCAGCATTTCTGTTGTCTTTTCTTCCTTGGTTTTCCCAAGAAATAAAAAGAATGCAAAAGAAAAAAAAAAGGAACTATTTTTTTTAAAATATTGAAATGAAGAATAAGGAAATAAAGAAAGAAAGAAAGAAAAATATAAGAATGAGAATAGGGATTTAAAAATCTTTTCCTTAAAACAGAAACACATTTTTATTTTCTTTTAGAGCAGATGCAGACCCATCTTGAAAGATATTTAAATTATTTCTACTACCAAGTTCATAATGTTCTATCTACTCTGAAGAATGATACTATACTCCTCTCAGAAGACTAAGTAATGTAACTTAAGCTAATACTGTAAGAAAAGTGGTTTTTAAATTCTAAATATATATTCTTAAGGCTCCAGGACTTTAAATAAAGAAAATATTTGAGCAAAGGAGAGCTAAGGATCCATGGGGAGCAGCCCCATGGAAAAGCTGTGTCTTTGAAGGATTCAGTACAGAGTTGGAAGTGTTGGGATGAGCCAGAGCAGATGGAGTTCAGACTGAACTTCAAAAGGAGTGAGATCAGAAACAGTCAGTCAAGGAAGACCTCTACGTGTGATGTCAGGAGTGAGGCAAATGACTGATGCTACACATAAGGCATCCCACCAGGCAGTAGTCAAAATAGAAAAGGGAATAACCAAGGCCAGGAGATACAGTTAATTTACAGGAAAAGAGCACGAAATGCTTTGACTGTATGTTGAGAGAAAGAGGTCAGAAAAGGACAGAAAAGCACAGTGGCACTAGAACCAGGGGAGGTGACTGCTGGAGACACCTGTGCAAGCAGAACAGAGTAATAACTAGGAACAGACTGAGGACAAGTGAAGCCCTGAATGAAGGAAGCTGAGCAGGCAAAATGTGACCAGTGACTCCTCTTAGCTCCCTGAACAGCAGGAGTTTAGCATAAGTGCTGAAGGACCTAGAAGCTGCTCAGCACACACGACAACCAGACGTAAATACAATTATAACACAAAACCATCCCAGCCTTCCAGTTCCTAAAGGGGACCTACAAGAAAATTGGTGAGAGACTTTTTTAAAGGGCATGTAGTGGCAGAGCAAGGAGGAGTGGCTTTAAACTGAGAGTAGGTTTAGATTAGATATCAGAAATAAATTTTTTTACAGTGAGGGTGGTGAGGCACTGGAACAGGTTGCCCAGAGAAGTTGTGGATACCCCCGTCCCTGGAATTGATCAATATCAGGTTGGATGAAGGTCTGAGCAACCTTGTCCCGTATAAAGTCTCCCTGCCCTGGCAGGTGGGCTGGAACTGGATGACCTTTAATGTACCTTCCAACCCAAGCCATTCTATGATTCTATGGTTCTAGATTCACCCTCTGTGAGCCCTTATCATGTAGTGACATCAGAGGGCTTCTGTTTAATGCCTCCCAAAAGATGAGGCTGAAATAATATCCACTCAGGCTGGTGCCTTTAACACAGGAGAGTTTCTGAAATGCTTGAAGCTGGACCAGTACCCATCAGCTGCCCCAACCAGCCCTGGACAGAAACCTAGCAAAGACATACATTGAAAACACAACTGCCTGAACTCCCTCTGCTTCCACTCAGAGAATGCCTGGACACTAAAACATCAATGCCTAATACCTTGGATTTAAGAGCTGCTCCAGAGGCTAGCTTTAAAGAGAAACTTATTTGAAATCATAACAATGGAACAACAAGCAGCTAATTTCTAAGAGCTCTCTGATAGCTGAAGTTATTAACTCCTGCTTTTACAATAGAAAGTGATATTGTGCTGCCCTCTGGTGAATATCTCTGTTCGGGGACTGGGATTTGTGGCTCTTACGAGGGTGCTTCAGAGCTCAGTGCAAACTCTGCTTACACAGATGGAGCTCACATGAGGCCCCTCATCTGTTGGGCTCAAAACAGTCCTACCTCCACCCCTGGATGGCTGTCAGACTCAAGTAGTTCAACCTTGCAGAGAGACATTGCTGAGACAGAATAATGGTCAATGGAACTGCCTGGGGTTTTGAAAATTATTTTCCTGTGTGACGATCCTTTAAAGATGAAAATTTCCTTCACTGTACCCTTTCCACAGAACTCTCCACACAAGTTGTTGGGGATGCTGAACTCTAAGAGATTAACAGGGACAGGCCTGGAACACCTGGGTAAGAAACCTGGTTATTTCATCTATGGCAAAATTTAAACAATAGTCTGCATTCACATTTCAAAGTCACTGCCAATTCAGAAAACTAATCCTTACACTATGTTGGATAAAATTTCTTCTTGTGGGAACTTCTTGCTTTTTAGATATCAACATTTGCCATTATCAAAAACCATATGATAAATGATGCCTGTAGCCATTCCTCAAAATTGCACTTTAATGCCCAATTATATTTGTGGTTTCAGAATGACAGATATCTTGCTGCATAACCCACACTTCTATGGTGAATAATGTGTTATTTTTGCTTGTGGCTGCTGCAGGGACAAGGCAGAGCTGAGGCAGTTCAGCCTGACATGATGAGGAGGAGAATGCAATTTTGGTTCCAAAAAACCTGTATTTGGAGGAAAGCAGATACACAGGCTGCAACTCTGGGGAGCACATAAAGTGTAAATTTTAACTGGTGGGGAAGCTGCTGCAAAAGTTTGGAGTGACACCTGAACACCTTTGAAGACAGCATCCAAAAGACCCAGTGCATTTCAGGTCCAAGATCTGGCCAGGATTTTCTGAGTGAGGTCCTGCCCGGGTTTATGGTGGTGGTTGTACAGGATATCTGTGTGACAGGCAGATGCCATGCTCCAGTGTCCCGGCAGGAGATGGCAGTGTGTCCCTCTGCCACCACCTTCCCCTTGGCTGCTGGGTTTAGAGCAGTTTCATTCATGTCCTGCTGCAAACAATGCTCAGCCCATGCCTTCCAGAGGGAAAAGAGTGGGAAATGTGAACAGCTTCACCTCTCTGGGTTTCTTAATGAATTATAGATGGAGCGTGGGCAAGAGACTAAATTGTTCTGACAACCGAGCGACTTTGAATGTGAGAATCCAAACACGACAGGACAGGAGAGATTCATGGAGGCTGCAGGGATTGTGGCTCCCTGTCCTGGGCTGTCAGGCTGTGTTCGGCTAACAGGGGCACTGCCCAGGTGCTTCATGTGCTCCCCCCAAGCTCTGTTACAGGGCTCCCTTGTGAACTGCTGTCTCCTACTGCTCTCTTCCCCCTGCCACCGCTGCAGCTCCCAGTGCTTTCACTTATCCACTGCTAAACTGCAAAACAGGTCAGGGAGATGAGATGGTTTGGAAGATCCCCTCCACCCCAGAGCACAGGCCTGGCAAGGAGTGGGGAGAGTGGGAAAGAAGGCTGGCATCTTTGTATGAGATTTTTATTACTCTGGTAGCAATCCCCCAGAGAGCTACATTAAACCAGAAAACGGGGAAGCACAAGATATGTGGACCCAGAAACTGAGATGGGGCTGAGAAGTATGAAGTGAATGTCCTCTTGTTAACATCCAGCTGCAAATGCTGTCATTCAACCACAAAATCAGACCAGAAACCTTGGCTACAACAAACAGATATTGTCCTGCACGTGTGACTAACATCTCTAAATGCAAGAGCCTTTCATCTTCTGTTCCTCCAAATCCTGAAAACACACTCTCTCAGTGAAGATAATGTCCTACTGGAGACCTGAGCACTTATCTTACTCCCTCTCCAGAAAATTCTCTCTACAATCCCAGGCCCAGCTCAGGCACCAGCAGGCAGAGTATGTCTCCAAGTGCCCAAATAATGAGCACATCCCTTGTATGTGACACCCTCAAGGTCACCCTAAAGGAAACATCTGAATGCAAGCAATCTACAACTCCTGTAGCCACAACAGCTCACACCAAACTACACACCTCATTTAGAGAAGGGGGAGGACATGGCAGATGCACTTTGCTCAGTCCAGAACCATTTCCATGTCAGGACTATTCTCTGCATGCAAATACCATGGCCCTGGCAGGAAAATGCCATTCATGCTCCTGAAACAACCTTAAGTGTAGCACTATGTTGAACTGTGCCAAAATGAAATCAAAGCACCTTTCCTTCATCCAAACAACCTTCCTTTAAACCTCTTGATTTTAAATTGAATGTATTTTCTGGCCTTTTCCACTTTGTGGCCTAACCAAGCTGTAACAGCAGAGCAGCTGAAGGCAGCTCCTGAGTGTCTCCTTTCTGTAACTTGCCACAGTTGGTGGATTCCTGACAGCATAACCTGATATGGCATTACACACATATTTTATGACATCATCAGGGCTGCATTTGTTCCTGTGTGAGCAAAATACCTGGGCCAAACTTTTCACAGGTATCTCCTACTGCAAGTCCTGCTTTGGAGCCTGTCTGCAGAAGCTGGTGGGAATCATGCCTTGAACATTTATGTTGGGTCCACTGCAGTAAATGAAATGTGTTGGAGATAATTGTCTTGTACAGCCCAAGCCCACACTCTCATACATTCTTATTCTCCAAGAATGGTGTTGTATTATCTTCCAGGAGTGGTCCCTGACCAGAGCTAACTCCTGAGTGGTGCATGGGGGATTGGTCTTGGGAAAAAACCTTTTGACTGCAGCCAAAATTATGCTTCAGGCTGTTCTAACTTGGTAAAACCACATCTTTTGTGTTTCAGACTGGGCACCTGATACCAATGGGTCCTTTGGACCTTAACCCCCCTGTGCTAGAGATCCTTCTCTTCTCTCAGTACTTCTCCACCACAGGACATGTCCAGTTTTCTATCCATTCCAGGTCCTCTTTCTCTCTCAGTTCCCAGTTCTGTTTGCTGCCACCTCTGCTGCAGGTGATAAAGACTACATTAAAATATCAAAATAGAAATAAGAGTGCATGAGAACCTAATAAAATAAATACAAATATGTCAAAATTTTATCAAAAAGAGACATTTCAGATAATTCTCAGGCATTGCCACATTAAAACAGATGATACTATGGAACAGCCTGAATACACAAACATGATCCTTGCTTTACATTGGTATTGAGTGAATAAGAGCAATTGCAATTAAATCCTTCTGGAGACAGTAGGCAACAGGATTGCTGTTTGGACTGAGCAGAACTTCTCCTAACACCACAGCATCACTGGAGTCAAGATTGTGAAGTTTCTTCAAAAGCACTTAAAAAAAGTTGTAAAACGTGTTTGTAATTGGTTGAATTGCTGTTTCTGCATCTGCAATGGCTTCTTTTGGCTTCTAGCTGTTTAAATGTAGATCTAGTACTGAACTACACAAACCTTAAGACCAAGATTGCCTTTCTCATGCAGTACCTGTGCATTTTGCTTTTGGGGTTCCTGTGCCCTAAATCAGGACAAATCCTTTCCAACAATGGGTTAAAGCTCTTCTGGTGCAGTTGTGTTTTGAGCTGCCTGGCTTGGCAGCACCCATTTACAAGAACAGTTCAAGACAGACACATCTTATTCCAAGCAGTGAAGACCAGATGTGCACATAATTAAGGCCTGGTCCTGAAAGCCTGATGCTGGAAGGAATTACTGACATGGACCAAGCTGCTCTTGCAGGCTGTCAGACGAGCTTTGCAGAGACTGTGCACGCCATAAGCCTTCAAAATAGTTCATGTTTCTGCTCTGCAAAGCAGCAGAATAATGAGGTTCTGATCTAATTCCCCACTGTACCTACTTCTTCAGAAGTCATGGCTGGTTTATCAAAGGATGTGTGTGCTCTATAATGCAAAAACAGATCTAAGACAAAACCAAACAGTCCCAAACCACTGGTCACTTTTAACCCCTTCTAAGTCTTAACCTCTTCTAGAGAGAAACCAAGTCTCTCTGAACCCAGCTATCTGTGGCACTGCAGAAAAATTAAAAAGCCTCTTGCAGCAGTAAAGGCTGATCTATGCCACAATCTGCATTTATACTCCAAGCAACTCATTCATGCCTTGTCAGACCACGTCACCTCAAGGTTAACGTATTCAAAGTTGACCTGGCTTCTCCTGCCACTCTTTCCTTTCTATTCCTACTAGAATTCTAGTAAGTTCACACAAGCCTGCAGTGTAGGCAGCCTCTCCTCAGAAAGAAAGAAATTTGGGAGAGTGGAAAGAGTCAGGAAAGTTGTATGAACAATTAAGCGTGTGAATTCAAGAGCTCGCTTCAAGACAGTGAAATAGTTTTCTTAAAATAGTGGAGAATTTCAGAAAATTGGAGATCTCACTAGCAAGGTTTCATAGCAGGCTGTAAAACTAGGTTTTCAAAGGAAGGTGAGCATAATTGCATGCAAATGTGATTATGTTCCTGTGAAACACAGTCTGCATCCTGGGGTTAATACACATGCATAGTTATGCACCTAACCTGTCACAGAGCTATCACATTTATTTCCCACATTCACAAGGTCTATCTGTATATAAACCATACACTCACAAATCTCTGCCAAACTTTCTATTATAAATCAGGCCCTGAGCAAGCAGGTTTTTAACCAAAATCTTAAAGCTCACAAATTCATTCCACAGTGGCTAATAAGGCTCCCCCCATTCCACTACCAGCAGTACAAACATCCCCAAGCACAAACAGGGAGAAAGGGGAGTGCTGAGGCCAGAGCTCTCACATGCAGAGCACTGGATGGGCTTGGCCAGCTGCTGAGGAAGAAACCCATAATGAAGCCTCTGTGCAACAGCTCCTAGGAACAGCCCCACATATTTTCCCCAGGCTTTAGCAGCCAAATAATGACTGCCTCGAATGCAACAGCAGAAAAGCTTTATCTGCTGAGTGACCATGCCAAAGATTACAGCTTAATTGTAGCATTATTATGTTCTTTCCCACACCCCCACAATATCCCATCTTGCTTTCTGGCTGCAGTGAGGTAATTAGACTACGATTGCTGCATACTTTAGAGCATATAGAAATGAAAGCTGTCTTTGTGTTTTCCAGCTCTGACACAACTACTCCTGATAGCTTTGCTTTTCCTGGAACTAGATGCTCTTTTATATAAAACAAGGCCTGTTTATAATTGCACTTTGCTGTTTATGTAATTCTACCATGCCAAATCCCCTTTCGGTTTTTGCAGTGCAACCCCGCATTTCGAGCAACCCTTTTGCAAACTCAGGTAATAATAATGGAAACAGAGATATTCCCCCAAGTCTGGGAAGCAGGTACACAAAGAGTTTGCCTCAGTCATCTGACCTAAAAGACCTCTAAAATCCATGGCAATTGCACTTGTTCTCACACTGGTGTTTGAATCAGGCTCATGAAACACAACAAATAGATGGTACTTTTTCACAGGCTACTTCCAATTTCCAAAGGACCCTGACCCTATAAAATTACAAAAGATTGCAAAATATGCAGCAGCAAAACACAATGCTTTGATTGTCTGCAATGAAATATTGCCTTTCTTTTTCCTAAAAAAAAAAAANTTTTTTTCTAAAAAAAAAAAAAAAAAAAAAAAAAAAAAGGACTCCTACTTAGAATGAGATTCCACTTCTGGATGTTTACATTTCTAAAACCAGGCTTTTGTTCACTCAGGTGCTATCTACAGGGTCCCACCTGAGAGATCTCACCTCTGTTCCCATCACAGGAGAAGATTAAATGACTTCTACTAATACTGAACTTTCAGATTGCTCAAATTTTATTACTTATAGTGAGAATAACTCTACCTAAAATCAGAAACTAAAAAAATGTCCGGTATCCAACTGTCAGGATGCTACAGTCTTTAAATGTGCCTTGAGTGAAATGATCCCCCCAAAATGAAGCACATGAAGATCATCCCAATTGTTAAAAAAATGAATCAAAATAGTTTTAAATCTAAACAGTCCAGATTACTGAGTGCCAATGCTATTATAAAATCTACGGATATAAATATCTGGAAGACAGGAGTGTTCCAGGAAAGGCAAGTGATGGTCCTTGGAGGTAGAATACAAATTAAATCAGAAGGGCCTGTTATATTTTAGATTAAGTAATCTTGAAACAGAAGGAATTAGTGAGAATTGAGCTGTGTGATATTCCACAGCAAGAGAGGTAGCAGTGATTGAACTTGGTGGCAGATCAATTGAAGAAAACAGCGTTCACCGTACAATGTGCTTTGTAAAGGTGAAGAGCTTATTTCAAGCCCAAATCTCATTTCACTTTAATTGATTCAATAAAATAATTTTAAACTTTTTAGCCTTTGTATCTCATTAGGAATGTCAGCTTTTCTTAAGTATTTGGTGCATACTTGCAGAGCCTTCTTCATTGCTGGAGATGGTCCCTGTCTTGAAGAGTTTACTTTTTGTCAAGATAAGACCAAGACAGGACATGAGAGAATCCCTGTCTAAATAATTTCCTTTTCATGGAGAAAAATCCAAGACAAAGAATTTGGTGGGTTTTGGAGAGATCTTGCAACTTATCCAGATAGCTGGTGTCCCCAGTCAGTACTGCCTCTCCATGATCTTTGTCTTCTCTGAACTGGTAATGTTCCTTGAGGGAACTTAACTTCAATCTTGTAAACATAATCCAGATTGGCTGCCTGTATGGTGTGATCAGTAAAAACTCACTTCTTCCTGTGGAGAGAGGAGTACCTTTAAAGTTAGCTGTGAAGGACATTCCTCATCTCCTCTGACAGACCAGTGAACTTTCAGACACCTAGAATTAGGAGAGGAGATATCTATAAATCATGGACAAAACCAGGGGAGGTTCATGTGTGCTGACCCACAGAGAAGGGCCTCAGATGCATCCTCTGAGCTGACCTCCTTGGCTGACCCATCAGACCAGGCAATGTGGATAACTGAGCCTTTGGGCAGTGGGAGCAGCCCTGACAGCCCACACCTTTTCACAGCCTCACACTGTGGCACAATTTCATTGTGATTTCTCCCTGAGACCAGCATAATGACAGCATTCTGTCCTTTCAGTTGGACGCAGAGCTGGGGTAAATGAAAACACCACTTGCTTCTGGCAGTCTAGAATATCCTGTGGATTCATCTCCCCACTGAACCAGTCCTGCTTGGCACCTACAGCAGCATGGAGCAGGGAGGCAAAATAAACCCAACTTTGTCCTGCCTCCCATACCAATGTTGCAACATGTGGTGCATTTTATCCACCTTCTCTTCTGCTCTGGAGAGGGAAATATAAAATCCTGGGCTTGATCCCAACAGACTGAGGCAGCAGAAACTAATGAGTCATGCAGGAGTGATCTATGAGCTGGGTACCACCCCCCTCAACACACCCAAACCCCTTGCTCCCTCATCCTGACACATAGCAAATACAATTATAAGATCTAATCAACTGAAACTAATGTAATTCTGAAAATCTTCACAGCTAATGAAAACCAGGTCTTCCCCTTCTCAATTTAATTGAGATGTTTGGTTCACATACCGTGGAAAAGAAACCCTCCATAAAGCTATGTATGAATATTGTATTTACATATCCAGCCTGTCACAGTATTGGGCTCTTTTTCCTGACTGTTGGAAACTATCTGTGAAGGGAAATAGACTTCAGAAAATGAATACTTTCTCATGTTGTTTCAAGGGAAATCTCCAGTATGAGTGTCATCTACTAACTACCACTTTGTAGTCTGAATTTGGCATAAAAAAAGCATTTCCTTAACATGAATAAGTCATGATCCCTAGTAAAAATACCCTCCTCTTGCATTAAAGAAAGAATCAGAAGACAGAATTTGGCCTATAGCTTGTAAACTCAAATTTGTTGAATAACAAATGACTAAAGAAAATCCCTTTTCCCCCCTTCCTCCAGTGTGTTCTTCTTGCTGCCTGTTGGCATTGGTTTTTCTGCAGTTTAAGCATCATTAATGCTTCGAGACTTCTCCTGCCTCTGTGCTTTCCTGTGTTATCAGTAGCATTATTTTCATAGGGAGCTCCACAGTATGGGCAGCACTGCAGAGAGAAAGATAAATACATCATGCCTCCTGCAAAAAGTTTTGCTACTACATTGAGTTACAAACTGCCAAAGCATGATGACAGAGAAGCAATGGCTGGTAGGCAGGATAAGCAGAGCATCACAACACTTCATGCAATCAATAACCAGTTGGGCTTTGCTTCTTCCAGGTTTCCCTGCTGTGCTGACCCAAGTCATTACTTCTCCCCCACAGAACATAGTCTTGTTAAGACTAAGACTGAGGTTTGATGAAAGCCTGTCAGGATACAGGATAACTGCTCTCCAGGGACCGGAGAGACAGTCAAGACAGACCAAGTAAGAACAGACTTTCACCGGTGATGTATGAGGAAGAGCAGACAGCAAGCTCAAAACCTTTGTACGACTGATCAGCAGTAAGCACGTGTCATTCCCACAGCAGCTGACCTACCAATCTGGTAACTACCAATCTGGTAAACTACCAATAGTGATAACAACATATATTGATTGCTTTGGTTATGGCCTATTAGTATCAGGATGCCCAAGTGGTGAAAAAGGGCATGTCAGAAATACAAAGAGCAGATGCCAAGAAATACATGAAAACATTTTCTCAGAGAGAGAATGAAATTATAGGAATTAGGCAATAGAAGTGCCCACCTATAATGTGCTAAATAACCTTAAGCTATACCAGACACAAACATACATGATAATGAGAAGTCAGCTGAAGAACAGATACAGCTACAATACACCACATCCCACCCAGTAATTTCAACACCTGCTTATTTTTTAGAATTTACCATTACACCGATGTTATAACACCCTGTTCAGGTCCAATTTTCCTGAACCAAGCAGTCTGGATTTCATCTGCTTTATCCTTTGAGAAATGTGCCATGCTTAAAAATGAACCTGAGCATGGTTCATTTTAAAGCATAACCTAATGCTATATGGTGAAAAAACCTTTTCTATCCTTTTTCATCACTTAGGGACACAGTTTTATTGCAAAGCAATCAGATTCTGCAGAAGGAAACAGTTTGCAAAGAAACCATTTATGAATCAAGAGAGTGACCATTAGTTATTGAAAGCTGAAACATTTACAGGTTGATTTGATGGCAGTGACAGTAAATTAATTTTTCCTTTTGTTGAAAATTTTTCTTGACTACAATGAACACCTGGCAAACTGCCTGAAGAAAGGTCATCCAGCTCTTCATTTACTTAGATTCACTATCAAATTTATGTGCTACTTTCAGGAAAACAACCATGTCATGCTTTTAGAGAGTCCTTTTTGAAATTTCAGCTGACTTGAAACATATGATTGCAGACCTTAGTTTGGGGCAGCTGCTAAACTACATGCTTTGCTATGTGTTTCCATGAGTTGTTCAAGGAGAATTGCAAGACTTAGTTCATCTGGAAGAAAGCAAAAACAGAAAGACTCATCACGCTACCCCAGTTTCACAAGTATAAAAATAGCAGAAGGTGCTAACAGATATTATGTGGATAAGAATGAGAACTAGATTGGCATTGGAGAATTTATTCTTAGAAAATCCCTCCTTTTGGAATTGTTACAGGCATGCACTGACCCAAATAGATCATGGCTCCTATCATTCCCTAGTGCATGCGAACAGATAAAATGCTGACACGCACCAAAAAGGTTTGGGGCAAAAAAAAGCAAGCTCAGTCTGCACGGAAACTGCCAAAAAAAGAAAAAGCACAGCAGCTGGTACACAACTGCTAATAGGCAAAGACAGCACTGCTGGCAAACACAGGTGAAGTGAAGGAAAGGAAAAGGCAAAATGATGTTGGGAAATGATGTTGGCCCAAAGAGATGGAGAAAACAAGCCAGTTTCCATAGGGTACCTACTGCTGTCTCAGAAGGACAGTCATTTCAGCTATTTCAGGATACACCATTTATTCCACTGGGCTGGTGCTGCCCAGTGATCGAGCCTCAGGGCCACTGATGTCCCTCTGGTGCAGCTTTCAGCTTTGGCTTGATTGCCCAGTGGCAGCTCTGTGGCTATGCAGATAAGGCAGGAGGAGTGGGAGGCCACAGATCAAATCCACAGCGTGTCTCACCAGCTGAGTTACAGAGCACAGCACAGCAGTAACAAGTACAGAACTACAGTTTTCTCTCCTTCCTTCCTCAGCCCTTCCATAGTCTTTTCTCCCCACAAAGTCCCAGGCAGCTCGGCAGGCTCCGTGAGGTGCCACAGGATGTGCGGGAGGCAGCCGCCCATCGTGAGGTGCGTGAGATGCCCAAATGTGTCTGTGTGTGAGTGATGTGTCTGGGCCTCCTGTGTTTCCAGGGGTACCAGGCAATGGAGCCTCTCAAAGGATGAAGATAACCAACCCAGGGGATGCCATTTAGTTCCCTAAACACTAGCACCTAGAACTATCTGAGCTGCCTAAAGGCATCCAGGATGTCTGGATGTCCATGCAAATATGTCCACAGAGATGAACAAGTTACTGCATGAACTGCAGGAGATTTGTGCCCTTCTGGAATGGCAGATGGAGGCCAAAGGGCACAGTTTATGGCATTTCAAACACCATTCAATGCCCTTTCTTTAGGCAGATGAAACCTGCACCTGGATGAGGTCAGCAGACATGGCACAGAACCAACTCTCACAGTTCTCAAATAGCTATTAAGAAACTATGAAAAATGTAGCAGGGCACCTCAAATGGCACCAGCTACTGCTGCATGAGCAGCTGAAGGGGGCTCTGATTGCCTCTGACTATGATAGGGCCTGAAGGTGCCTTGTAGATACTTGCCTAAATTTAGGAGTTTTCAGTTGCCCTTGAATCTCACACCAGTAACGTCATGCTTCAGTATTACACAGATACAAACATCTTCTTCTAAAATAGTTTCCTGCACAAGGATGAATGCTCTTAGCACTAAATCCTTCTCAGACATAAGGATTTATGCAGGGATGAAACATTTTAGTCTAATATCAAAAAAACACTTTTCTCCAAGTAAAACAATGCCAGACCATCACACTCCTTTCAGCTGACAGGACACAAAATTAATATCCAGACTTTCAGAAACATTCACCATCACAGACCCAGCAATGTTTAATTATCTGATGGTGTTTAGGACTTTGGGTAGAAAAGAAATGAAGCAAATAAAACAACACAAATCTAGTCATCATATGAATATTTAAGATCCCTCTGCTGGAGCATCAATGTGTGGGCTTATATCAATATTGTGTTTAATGTCCCTATGCAGCTACTGAACACATGTGTAAGCATAAAATTAGCAAACAACTATCAAAAGACCTCTATTCAGGGAAAAAAAAAAGGTTCTTCTCCCTTTACGAACATTTTTAAACAAAGTGTTCTTTTTTCCTGTAATTTTTCTCCATTAAAATTTTATGTTACTGCAAAGAGATAGAAGGCAGGGAACTTCTGGCCCAATTTTGTTCCCAATTGCTCTTGTATAGTGACTGGAGGCAGAATTTTGTTTTCTCTGTAGAATTACGTACAACTGTAGATTTCCTTTTATTTAATGCAACATTAACATACAGATATCGAGACTCAAATATTAAAACTAAATTACAGGCAACACTTCTCCAATTAGCTCATATAAAAATAGAATAAATTAAAAAAGCTGCTTATTATCCAGCTAAAGAGACCAGCAACATTTCTAAAGCTACAAGAAAATGCAGAGATGTTAAGAAAAATAATAAAAAAAAAAATTTCTGCTGCAACAGAAAATTTCCAGGAATCTTAAAAGTCTGAAGTCCAGTCATGGACTTCTTTTGTAGGCTATTCTTGCTTTGTCTTTAATACTGGTATGCTATTACTAATAAAACAGCTAAATGTCCTGTAGTTAGTGCTGAGGACTAGTTATTATTTTCTGGAAGTAAGTTGCAACTGAAAATGTCAGCCTTCAAAGTAAATCTGCCAAGATCGAGTCTCTTCCCAGAGTAAATCTATTGCACGTCAGTAAATAGATGAGATATAAATAAAGTAGGAGCTGTGCAGAGTGTAAAATAGGCATTGCCACCATATTAACAGGCTTATGGCAATGTTACTTAGCAGTATTTGTTTTAAAGTCTCAGCAGGCTTGTCCTGCTGAATGTTTTGTGTAAAACCATCAGCTGAACAGACAGAATCGATCTCTGAGTGTGTCCTGCTTGGTTTGTAAATTTACCTACTGTGACTAAGTACATAACTCATTATTAAAAACAGTCAGACCTGGTCTTTCCGGAGGGTAAACTAATGTTTCTCATCATCCTTAAAAAAACAACACACAACATGAGATAAAGAATAAGGAAGGCATTTGAATAAGAGCCATTATTTGAAAGACTCACTCCCGTGGCCTGAATCAACATGCAAACATGGACTCCCAATCATCTTCAGAAGATAATTATAATTCATAATTGGCACTTTAAAGCGTTTCCTCAGAGCTGTGCAAATATTGACTAATTAGCCACACCACAATCCTGTGGGTTAGGCAAGCAGGTACCCTAATCCTCTTTTTATCTGGGCGAATTGCTGGGGAATAAAACCCCAACCCTCACCTGCTGCAGGGATGAGAAGGTGGGGAGGTTTCCAGCCCCATTCCCCTCACCCAGCCCACACTGCTCCCACCACTGACATTTTGCCTCAGCTAGAGAGGGCATGAGATGTGCTCTGTACTAGCAGAGCTCTGGAAAGAGTGGACAAACCTTAGTTCATTAGCTAAAGTTCTGTCAAGCAAAAGGTCTAGATATTCAAATGTCAACATAAAGCCCGAGGATTTGATACAAGTACAGGCAGTATTTACATGAGGATGGCAGCCTCTTCTGCTGAGGAACACTTAAACAATGATGTACTGCACAATTATGGCTTACTCCTGGAAGCAAAATATTACGCTGGTACTTATAAGTAAATAGTAGGAAAAGAGCTCTATATGTATGGAGTTAGACACTTCTTTACTTAAAATTCAGAGAAACCCTACTATTCATAGTGTGCCCAAGATTAGGCTGAAGAGTGTGACGTCCTGTTGGAGCCTCCAAGAGGCTCTACCTTCACCATGCAATAAAATGCACCAGGCAAACACTGTCTTCAAGATGGGTCTAAAAATGGACTGAAGATCCTTGGAGGCCACAGCAGCTAGAAATGAATACTGAATACATCCTCCATTAAATCCAACTCTTTAATTAAATTGCCTGTAGGAAAGCAATGATTAGTCATTAGTGTCCAAGGTTTTCTAGTTTAAACCAGCAAACACTAATGATGGCTTTATTCTAGAGCTTTGTTATGAATCACCACATTCAGGGGCACAAACAGGTCTTTTCCAAATAACTGTATTATTACAAGCTTACAACTGTACACAAGATATGCAACATGAACCATTTTTATTTGGTGTAATCCTGCTTTGTCTATTGAAATAATTGGTCATGTGTTGTGTCTAATTTCAGCTGCAATCTCTTTAGGGCAAAGACTCTGTCCCTGTGGTTTTGTAAAGCCTCATTCACAGTTATAATGGTGTATAAATTAAATAAATAACGAGAAATTATGAACTTTGGGAATTTATTCTGCATTTATCAGGAATTCACAAGTGAGGATTTACATATTTTTAAAAAGGATTTTTAAAAAGATATTCCAGAGATCTGGTTCTCTCCTCTGTCTTAGAAATTGGGAGATACCTATCAACCGCAGCAGCTATTTAGGTAAAAATAATAACAGGAAAAACCAGGTTAGTGTGATGACTGGTTGAATAATAAATCTGAAGCTCATTCTTCTGTATGGTTCATGTATAACAGCTTCTGAGACAAGCAGGTTTTCATCCATGGTAAAGAGCATTAAGATGATGCTATTTTAACTGCTGCATTAATTATCTACTCTGAGCAAAGCTAGACAAAACAAACAGTAGGAATAGAACAGAACTAGATGCCTTAGTGAGCAAAATTCATTTAAAAATGCCCAAACTAGAAGAGTACAGATTAGGTGACTTGGGCTGTAATATGATAAAAACATAAAAGCATATCTGTGCTTTGAAGGTCTGGAGAATCATAAAACAGTTGAACAAAAATAAATATTTTATGCATTTGGCACTCCTAGTCATTCATGCCACATGAGTCCCCTAACTGCTGGAGCAGGGGCTGGGGCATCATGGCCAGAGCAAGAAACACACTCTCAGCAGTTACAAGCCAGTCTTAACCCAAAGCAAGTACATGCTAAAGCTCGGTATGCTATACTAGGTGTTTTTTTTGTGTGTGTAGACTCTGGTTTTTTTTCCTTTTCAGGAGGAAGAGAAAGGGGGGAAAAAAGCAAAAAATTTTTATCTCAACAAAGAAGTATGTTCATGCAAAGAAGCATTTGGCTTGCTCTGAGATTCAATGAGCAGCTCAAGAGACCTCAGGAGTCTGCTGGGCTCCCACACTAGGATCTGGCAAGTTAGTGAGAACACAGGGTGACGGGTCTGTAAGAATAAAAGACAAGCCCTAGAGTGAGTGCCTCTTTCCAGTGTACCTCTACAGTAGGTAAAACACAGCAATAAAGTAAAATCAGTCAGCTGTGTTATTAGAAATGTTAATTGTCCTGGCTGGCTTTGTGCCCTTGAAGACCTGCAACTTCACAAGCCTGTCAGGTGAGAGGCCTGGTCCCCACAGCCTGAACATGTAATTACAGATGGACGTTCCCCATCCTTCAAGATGCCAACCCAAACCCATCAAATGCATAATTTTTCTCATTTTTCTATTTGGTTAACAGAACTGAGACCTGCAAAGGGAACAGCATGTGAAGGCAATTCTGTACACTAAGATGGAAAATGCACTGATTTGCACAGAGTTAATAGCATGCCTTAAATGGCCATTCACCCTCAAAAGACATTAGCATGTAATAGCAGCTCCTTATCCTCTGAGTGCAGATGAATATTGGAAAGAGGTGCTGAGAGGCTTTGTCCTAGAATTACATGTCACTGGTTTAAACATGATGGGTGGAAATTATTTTAATTGCCCATATTAGTCTGGGGCTGAAATGGTCTGGTATTGTTAGCAGTGGTGTAAATGTCTTTCTCTGGTCAGGGTGTTGTTTGAGAAGAACACATACATACCTGAATGGCTAGAAAGCCCCACCACAAAATAAATCTAAAAACCAAAAAATCAGCCCCCAAAAAATAGCTTTGAAAAATATTAGCTAGTTAATGATGTCTTACATATAAAGATCCAATTTCTTCCAAGTATGAGCACTGAAAGAGCAAGAACTATTATTTTTGAAATAAATGCTACAGTTCAAATGTCACAGACTATGTTACAGACAGTCACAATTGGTTCTGAGATTTAGAAAAAAAAAAAAAGACTTACACTGTTATATGAAGGCTGGGAATGATCACAGTGCTAATGACCATGAGAGAAATACGAGATTTTTTTTTTAAGCATCATTATCTGGTGGCCTTGAGTGCTAATCAAAACAAGGACTATAATGTCTGCTTTAATGGGGTTTGTCTCAGTAATGCTCCTAAATGAAATAAACTACATTAAATCCAGACAAGCTACAAAGAGAGACAAATGGCAAAACAATACACTGAAAACCTAAAGATTCTTTTAATCTATTATTAACTGAGTTACCATCCATGACAGTCACAGTTAACTGTGGTTTTGTAATCCATTTGCTGAATTGTACAATTAAAATAGAAATGTTGTTGGCCTTCTGTTTAAAACAACAGACTAAATAAGGCCCAGATTAACCCACAAAATGGCCTGGCAAAGACCGTACTAGAACAGGCTGCATATCTATTTTCTTCTTTAAAATTCAAGAAAGCAGCTCCTCTGGGGTTTTTCCTCAAAGTAGAGGGAATTGGACCCCACTGAGGTAGAGGTAGTCCTGCACATGAGCTGATCCTCTGTGCACCACGAGAAAGATGCCCTGGGAAGACAAAGAGCCCCACACTCTCTCTCACTGACCCAGTGCTGCACAGACAGACACTGAAACCCACAGCTTTGGGTCATCCTCCTAGTGTTTACAGGAAGATTAATTCATCACCATCCTCCTCCTCCTTGTTCCTTTGGCCTTGCTCATCCCTCCTCTGCATATGCTGCCCCAATGCACAGCCATACTGAATTTCTTCAGCTTGATACCCCAGAGGATCAGTTACATTTGACTTCTTCAAAAGCAAGTAAATAGGTTTTCTGAGGCATCTATTTTGCTATATTTCTCACACTGCGATGGAAGGATCCACAGCAGCTGAGGGGGAATGCACACAATGGCATTTTGGGCAGATCCTTCAGGAAGAGGTGACGATTTACAGATAAAATGACAGCCAAGGCATAGAGACAGTGACATTTTTATGTTCATTTAGATGCAGTAGTGAAATATTTCCAGGGGTCCAGTCTTAAAAGGATGGATTAGCTCTTTGTTCGTGGTATACACAAACTGTAGGATCATGCATCTTCTCTTGAAGAAATTTTCTATAAAGGTCTTTACAAACTGAAGCTGTAGCTTAGGGAACATAAAATTCATTCTGTAATTAATGAGTTCCCCCTGGTATCACAGAGAAAAAATTCCTGTGGTTTTATTGCTTTTGCAAAACGCTTGTTCTCCAGCTCTGAAGGGACTGCAAAAGGTCAGAGGTGTTGAATATACATGATTTATAAAGTACTCCGGGATGAGATGTGCCATGTAAATATAAAATATTATCAGAGTATACTCTCTTTAATTCACATACACTGAAATGGAATTGGCTGTGCCACAAGAGCAAAACTAAGAGCCCAAATCAGTCTGTTGACAGCAGACTGTCCAAGGCTACTGACAGTCCAAACAGCACAAGGACAAATTCATTTCACAGACATATTTACCTAATGCTGAAAGTTATTGCTGTTCATCTGGAACTGGTTATATGTAGATGTGAATGTGAAGACTGTTACATAAAAATGACTGAATAGGCAAACATTGTGGACTGCTCTGTACCATGATGAAAAAGTGGCTTCTGACAAAGCTGCAGGCACAGGAGCAGCCCATGTACCCCATCCACCTCCTGCAGAAACTCTGCCTTACACAAGGCTGTTCTCAAGTGTATGCCAGAGATGCTTGGGATGCCATGGTGCTCACGTGCTTTGTAAAGTCACACTCAGATGGCACTTGCAGCCTCAAAATATGCATCCTATTTACCCCTGGCTTTGATGGAGGCTTCCAAGTTTCCCTTGCAGATCTGACCCTTGAGATTTGTTCACTTCCAGCTATATCTATCCAAAGAGGCTTCCTAAAAAAACCAGTTTCTCAGAGAACTGGGTTGGAATGAGTAGAACTGGAATAACAGTACCATTCCCTCTCAGGGAAGCATAAATTATACTTTCAACTCACTTTTTGGGATTGATTCCAATTTCTCTTTTTCTTCTGTCCACAATAGTCTATACTTTTACAGTTCAATAAATAATCAGTTTGAAGTAGATTTCAAAATATTTTAACAGCTGGAGCAATGACATTCTTACTTGACTTTACTGTAAATGGAAAAATTCCCATTCCCTCCTTCAAAGACAGAGATTACAGATCATATTCTGAATTCTTTTCAAAACCTTGGCCAAAAGATATCACCAGCACAGTCTGTTCCTCTTCACATTATTATTCCCACTCTCACAGATTCTTTTATCTAATTCCCTTCCGCCCTGAAGTTTACAATCTCCTTCCAAAAATTTTTCAGCCGCACTTCTCTTCTCTTAAATTCCCTCTCTCTCATCAGCTTTCAAATAATGTGACTTTATTTTAGAAAAATGGTGTTGTGAATTCAGCACTACAGAGCAATCTGTTCCTACCTTCTTCCCTGTGCTAAAACACAGAATCTAATTTTAGATGCCTTTAAAAAAAAAAGGCACAATACATCGCTTTAGCAAAAGTATATGAGCTTCCTGTTCATGAAGGAAAAACATGAAGTTCTTACTTTTACCTGTATTCATGCTTTCCCATGAAAATTGATACATTGTCTGGGAGATAAAGGAGATATGGATTATCTGTATTCAAGAGAATAATTACAAGAAGTTATTGCACAAAGTGATAAGATTTTCTAGCAACACAAGCTTGAGTCTGTGATAATGTTAAAGTTATTCTCATCTATGCAAAACATTTCTCATCCACGTGAAAGGGGCTCTTAATTTCCTCTGTACTGAAAAAAACCCCATTGTATTTTCTCTTCACTGATGATGTTTATTATTTTGTTTCTTCTACTTTCTTTAGATAATTTAATAGATTTGCTCATTTGGCTATAGCTAGATTGCTGTAGAAGTGGCAAAGAATGGCACTTATAAGGCTACACTACACATGACTAATCTTTGCTCCAGCTGAGAGCATTTATCATCTGGGGGCTACTCTTCCTGTTTGTCTTTTCCTTGTGTTTTCAGTTCTCCGTTCCTATCAAGGAGAACAACAAAAATCATTATGGGTTTTTAACCTAGGGAATGACATTTTTAGCTCTGAGGCCTTTGTGTAAATGTAAATTTCCAGCTGTTAGAACAAAGAAATAGCAAATGTGAGGCAGACATTAATATTTTATCTATTGTTGGTAATACAAGCAAAAATCAACTCTGAAAAATCCCCCAGCTATTCCAGTAATGAAAACTTACTCACTTGGGCATTTACATGTACCTGTGCCTTCAGAAATAAGATCTAACTAGTTTCTTGCAATTCATGAGTCTAGACAAATCCTCTGTGTCGCTTCTTCCTCTTCTGATATTAACAATTCACCGGCTAGAACACACAGCCAATGAAATCATCTCCAGATGTTTCTCCTGCTTAGCAATCTGATGAATGCCCAAAGACCATTTACTGCACAATGAAGTCAAGTGGAATCTGGGAGGATTCTGGATCCTATGCTGTTTTTCAGGACTACATTCAGTACCAGAAGTTAAACCACATATTTGGTTTCTATCAAGCACCACTTGAACATAAGTCTTCAAGCACTTATGCAGCCAGTTTAGGCAGAGCTAATGAGCAACCACTCTGAACTCCTCAGTAACTCTGCTTTCCTTTGAATCCACCAGCTGAAAAACCACAGCACATCTGTGAATGCAATAAGGTGCTTCTTGCTGTATCTAATATATTTGTTGCTTCTACCATCTTCTAACCTTTGGAAACTTCTCAATTGACTGTCCTGGCATGGTGAACACAACTCATAGTCAGTGGCATGGAGGAGCATGAATATTCAGAGCATGCTTACAAGTTTAGATTTCCCTCCAGAGAGTCTCCAGCCTTTGTTTAGCCCTCACCATAGCACATCTCTCATCATCTTATCTCTCTCATCTCCCATCATCCTCTCCATAGAGCTCGGATCCCCAGAATCCTGGAAAGTCCTTCATTCTAACATTAATACAGCAGCAACTTCCGAATGCCTTGTGTCAGGCACATTTGTGTTTGTAATTCCTTTCACACTAGGCAATTCATTAAGGGTTCTGTTTTGATTACCAAAATGTGTGAACACAATTTTGTATCTCATCTATACAGGGTCACTCTTATGTCAGCTTGTTTCTGACTGTGACAGTCTTTTCCCATCCTAAAGGCAAAACAGTGTTTACATTTGGTTAGTTAAAATATTTACATTACACATTCAAATGATGCATTTTCCCAGTGACAGGGCTCTCCCTGGTATTTCCTCCTGTACCTACTATGCAGCGGAAATGATTAAGATGAATATTCTGGGTGTCTCGAAACAAGCAGATTAAGGAAACATGCAGCACAGCTGTACTATACTAACACTGCTGGACTTTTTAATATGCATGCAGGCTGTTTGAACTACCTAGCACTGCATGAAAGCTTGTCTTTTAGGACCCCAAATCAGAACAGTTCCACATTTTCTTATCAATATATTTCAAATAGATTCTTTGTTTATTGACAATTTATTTGGTCACTCAGTGCATGAGGTAGACTAGAACACAGTCCCTGGGAGAGGAGGTAAGAATGGTGCTGTTCGTTAACCATCAGTCTTCCTGCGGATAAAAGCCTGGAGTGCACCATGTCTGCAGAGGAAGAGAGGTGATGGGGGCTGCTGCCCAGACAGAGAAGAATGGAGAAGGAAAGGTGACACTAAAGCTGGCAGGGGAAGGCCATGAAGTGACAATATTTCTGGGAATCAGAAAACACTCTGCACACTCCTGTTTTAATGTAACATTACCAAATTGAATAAAACACTGAGAGTGATGCTGCAGCAAGAGGTCCTCCAGACACACAGCATGAACCTTTCCCCAAAGGGACAGTGTGAGGCTCACAGGACAGAAACTGAAATTTAACATCATTTAAGATGTATCATCTACACCATAAACAGTTAGTCTTGCTCATTTGTTACTACCAAACAGCAGAGAATCATATGCCAGTCTCTGAAAAGAGAATTAGATACAGAATGTAGCAACTTCTCACACAGAAGCTCCGTAGCAATGCAAAATTAAGAACTTCAAGAACACACCTAAGGTGTATTCCTTACCTTATAACATCATCCACACAGGTCTTCATATAGGCTCTCCCAAGGAGGAAGCAAAAGCTTCTGGGCTGAAAAAATGATGAAGAACTGGTTAAGACATTATCCCAAAATCCCTGCCTGTGTTTACATCCATCCCAAACTCTGCTGCATCTTTTTGTTTACAGACACATATACAATAGTCTGAAGTTGACTTTGCAAGCAAAAGCTATTTATGTTAAATTGACCCTGCCCACTCAGTGTCATATACTCTGGAGGAAATGGTTTATAAAAGTCTCTGTATAAGGGAGGCATGCAACATCTAGCAAACAAACATTATGCAGGATTATTTTGTGTAGGACATGTATTTACTCTGCTTTGTTAGACCAACAGCAAATGAAAATTTGTTTGTCAGTTAAAATCCATCAGTAAAAGAAAAGTAACAGGCTCTACATCAGTATAAGGCCATGTATTCAAAATAATAAATAAGCAATTTTGATTTAACCTAAACCACATTTATCCACATATATTTTTATTTCCTAGTATTTGCCTTTAGTAAAGTATCTACTAAAAAATAGTTGGAAATTGCAAAGCTCTTAAATATTCTGGTTTCATGTTTTTGCTTATGCAGATAAGCGCTGATTTGGGATTTCCACTTGCTTCTCTGACAAGCTTAAGAAAACCATTGAAAGACAGAACATCTAATATAGGGTCTCACTTGTCTCTCTCATTGAGGTAATGACCATAAATATCTCTCATTTAATAGGTCAAAAACCTATTATGCATGTCTAAATTTCTTTCTATTACTTAAAATGTCCTTCCTTACTGTACCAGGTGTTGTCTGGACCCTGTCTCCCTGATGCAAAAGGTATCATTAGAATGCTGAGGCCCAAATGGCAGGATGTAGAATCCAGCATCATCCAAGCCTGCTGCCCAACCAAGGAAGCTGAGGAATGGGGACACTGGGAGCCCTCAGTTTCCCTCCCCCTCAGCGAGGAAAGGCAGAGAAAGCCTGCATGGAGGGAATAAGCAGGCTCATAACCTGTATGCCTGGTGCTGAGCCAGCCCCACCACCAAGAAGCCTGAGGGTGTGTAGGGATTAGTGGGCAGGACACTCCCGCAGAAAGGGGATGCCAGAAATCCCTGGGCTGAGGGGGCCAGGATAAACACAGAATCTGCATTTTAAGCCAGCAGCTAGCAGCCTCACAGTTTTAATTCAGCACTTTGAAATGTGATTTCCTTAGGCCATCCTCGGGAATACAGAGTTTGCAGCTCCCAGCCTTCAGCTGGCCAGCTCACAAAGCCCCGCCGGTTTTGGCAGAGGAACGTCCGGGATGATGGGCAGCGGCTGCCGCTGTCACCAGCAGGATGTTTGCTGGAGTTTCTCCTACCAGGCAATGTGTTTATTCTTTGAAACAGTTGCTCCCTAAAGATTAAAACTGAACAGGAGCACAAAAGCAGCGTGTGTCCTCTGGGGCTCCTACATGCCATCAGGCAAACAGGAGGTACAAGCTGTGTTCTCCCCAATTACACAGAACAAACGGTGCTGCACTGGCACAACTAAGTTCTTCAGTACACAAACTGCACTCCCCTCATTTTAACCTTTTCTTAGGAAAAAACCTTTCAAACATCACTTATATCATTAAGAGCTCCATGTTTAGGCTTGTGTGGGGGCATCTTCAATGCAGCTGAACCCATTCACCCCAAAAGCATGTCAACCTGAGCACAAAAAATGAGCAACAGTCACAAGGTTTGTGCTTTTAAGACCATGTTCCTTAACATCCCCAAATAGCAGTATGCACTCTCAAAAACAGACTTAACAACCACAAAGAACAGACAGCAATAGGAACAGCAAGCACTCGGACAAAATATATCTTTACTTAGAAAGTAAAAAAACTAGTAATTTGAAAACCACTAAAAATAGGATTGAAGTAATAAGAGCACATGAGAAATACCAGCATAACAACTTAAAATCTGTTTGGCACAGTCTGTGTAATCATAGTTATTGCAAGGTGGCTAGAAAAACAAATGCAACAATGATTTTTCTTTCTGCTCAAGTATGTGGAACAAATGTTAATTTTTTTACCACTGTACAGGATGCTTTGTACTCCAGGAAGTACCTTGAGGGGTGAGGAACTGTCTCTGCTCACAGGAAGAAGTATTTACCTTCCCTAATGGCCATATGTCAATGTATTTCTATTAGCAGAATTAATTTAAAATTGCATTTAAATAGCAACTTTTGGCTTAAAAAGTAAGATGGAGAAGGAAACTAAATAGTATTTTCTTCCTCTGATGGAAATACATACAGATTTTCTTATTACTGGTAATGCAAACTAAGCCCACATAAAGGGGAACAGACAAACTTCAATAACCCTCAGCACCATGCCACCATGAAGCTTTATTCTCCCGAGGAGTACAGAGGACTTCATAACTTTCCTCCCTGTTGAGCCACTCTTATTTTAAACAACAACCAAACAGCAGCAATTCCACTATCTTATGCTACTCTAAAGACAAAAATATTACCTTTGATTAACACGGACTCCTCATCCTAGACCCTCTTTGCATTGTGTAGAAGAGAAGCAGTTTTAGCAGGGCTCTAAAGCTGCCTCCGGGCGTTGATGCAGCTCCCGGAGCTCCTCGGCCCCGGTCCCCGCTCACCGAGTGATTCCGTATGCAGGGCGCAGATCCCACCTTCCCCGGCTGCCAAGCCGGGCACAGCCAGCGAACAATGCCGCCTCTGTCAGCCCGCCCAGCGAGCGGTGGCACAAAGACACGCTCAGCCGCAGCCCCGCACCTCTTTTTGTTCTTCTTCTTCTTCTTGGAGTACAGGGTGATGAGAAGGAATGGGAGAAAGATGCTTATGTGTTTATGATTAGCCCAAGCTCCGCTGTGTCCAGGAGTGAGACAGAGTCAGCGCAAGACGGGCGCCCACGGCGGAGATGGAGTCTGCACTGCCAAGAGCACTCCCTGCCTTGCTTCACACATTTTTGTTTCGGATCCGTGGGTGGTTGCATGAGCAAGCAGCCGGAATAGGGGAGGAGTTAGACAAAATGCAATTTAGGACTTGGAAGCCTTATCTGCCTTTTAGAGAGCAGGACGAAGAGGTGAAATCGAAGGCGCTGACAGAACAACGTGGCCTTCCCACCTCGCCTGCTGCCACCTGCCTCTCCGAACTTCCCGGGAAAGCGCCTCTCCCTGCCTGGCCCTGATCCCCGGGACATAGCACAGACACAGCAGCGGCTCTCGACCCCCCGGTAACCACACTCAAGAGCCTCTGAGCACGCTGGCTGTTCGCTCCTGCCCCGCAGCATTACCAGTTTAATTTTCAAGGAGGCACGATGCTTCATGATCTTCATGAGCAACTAGAGGATGAGACAATAAACGACATCCTCAGCAGATGTTTACAGCTGTCACTACGCAGAGGAGGAGACAGCAGCAGCTTAAATCTCAGTTTTCTGCAAAGCTTTTCTCGGAAATCAGAGATGCAAAGCCAAAAGCCCTTTTAAAATCAGATGTCCATAGTTTTCTTGTTTTGAAATGACTGTCATGTGCATATATTTCATGCAACTTCAGCTTTGTTTTCCTTCCTTTGAGAAAATGAGAAGCAACGTCTGGCTCAAGATGAGACAGTGATGATTCCTGCTGAAACCAATTAGAATATTAGAGTTTAACTCAAATATTCCCAAGCCAAGCTCTGCAATAGATGTGAGATGTTTCACGTTCTTATAGTTCAGATCTTAAAACATTGCAAGCAAATGGAGCAGCAAGCAACAATGTGTTTTCTTCTTGAAGTAAATACCAAGGTACACACAGCCCTTGGGTGCAGCACAGCTATGAACTCATTCCACTCCCTGATGAACCATCACAGCGTTGCAATATTTTCCCATGCAATTAGTATTAATTGGTGACTCACTGGCAATCTCCCAAGGGCCCTATCTCACCCTTTTAGCCAGTCCTACCAGATCAGCTTTGAGATGATCATCAGGGCTAGGCAGCCATCCTGCTACCCCACCTCTCAGGGCTCTTTCCTGCACTTAATTTTTGGGGAACTTTGGCAAGGGTTATCTTGAGTAGCAAACAATTAAAGATACACATCTTCCAAATTAACATATTCGAGTTTGTAACGTGAGACAGCGAAGTAAGAGGATGACTGCTAGAGGGAATTCATAAGCATTATCAGAAAATATGTTGTTTCAAAGCATTTCACTGAAGCAAAGCTCCAAAATAGTTTTCAGGAGAACTGAGCAGCAGTGCTCAGTTTAGTGTCTGGATAGTAACAGATCAGTAAAACTTTGCACCTTGGACTCAAGCTGATACAGGACAGCTATAAATAAGCAATCATCTCTTTTAATTTTATTCTTTAATAGCAATTCTTAAGGATACTATTTCCTTTTATCTATTAATAAGATAAAATTTGTCTTAAGCATCTTGTCAAATGGACTTAAGCAGGATCAAGTATGCTTTATATTAGCAGAACCCCACAATTCCACGGCAATAAATAAAATCAGATGTTCTTTGACTGAACATTGTAAACATCCAGAACGTATTTCAGAGTAGCTTCCAGGGTCATTTTCATGGTATGAATTTCTTTTTGCAGAATTACATAAGTAATCTCAAAACTCCATATACCACTATCCTTTATAAACCAATGCTGAGGCAGTTATTCAGAGTGAAAATGATGACTGAAAAGAGAACTGTGCCTAGGGGTCAGCCTACACACACCACTCAAGATCTAGTAAAGAATGCAACATTTAATGGTAAAATGCATTAGGAAATGCTTGTGGCCAGAGGCAAGCAGAACTTCAACTAAAACAGGTCAAATATAATGAAGAGCAATGTCCAACAGGTCAGTTTTATTCCTCCTCCTTTTTCTGCTTCTCCTAAGTTTCCAGTCCACATAAATCCATGGTCCTCGGCGTTAGTCCTCTCATATCACTTTTGTCTTTTACTGTACAACATAACATAAATAGGTGCCTAAAAAATTGAGTATTTTGGCTTGGAGGTAGTTAGGAACACTAAAGATGGTTTTTTCTCTTGGAAATCTGGAGTCTGGAGTGGAGGAGCCTGCCTGTGCCATCTCACTTCATCTCTAACATTGTACCTTTAGATTTTACTTAAGGGATGATGTACTTATTGTACACAAACTCAAATGTGAAAGCCAAAACTCATAGCCTTTACACTGGTCAACAGATATAGAGAGATTTATCACTTACATATAAGTGTTTTATATGACACAGTTTATTGATTTTTTTTCCTTTGGAGATCCTTCTTTTTCTGAATCTTTGTGATCCTACTTGATTTCCATTTTTTAAAGGTCTTACTGTTGTTTTTTCCCACATCCATGGCAAGTAAACATCCAGACATTATATGTCAGGGCCACGTGAAAAATGAATACTTTCAGACTATTCTCACAAATATTTTAGATGTACAGAAGAGAATCTCACTTTCACTGGTGTAATTTCACAGCAATTCCATTCCTTGCAGTATCTTTGGATGAACAGCATCCATCTGAGAGAGCCCTCACCTCTATCTCACACATCCTTAGCTCTCAAAGTGTATAAAATCACATGGATATTACTCAGGGCAGCTTAGGAGGCAGAAGAATTCTGTCATTCAGTGGAGGGATGGATTAAGGGACCACAAAATGAAAGTTTCAGAGATCTTTTCCATAAAATCATTCAAGAGGAAGGAGCACAGCACACATCCCCTGGCAGGGACAGGAAGGTGCCATATGTGTCTTTGGAGGTGTAGAAAAACTATTAGATTTCTTAGTATTATGCTATTCTGAACAATCAGATTTGCTTACAGGATTTTAAAGCACACACATGTTCAGACTCCCACTTTACATCTAGAACTAAAACAAAGAGGGACACAACACTCAGTTTTCTGAAAACACAAGGCCCAGAGATTCTTTCTGCAAAGAAGTATGCCAAGACTTAGTCACTGCCACTCTAATACCCTGAATAGCAAATTCAATCTTTACAAATACAAAGCAAACATCTTTAAGCAAATTATGAACATCTCTGGCCATACAGAGAAGATTTACACTTGTAAATTGCTTCTCTAAATAGGTGTTATATCAAATCTCCAACGTGTCCAGGATAGATGTGTTCAGCCTGTGTTAGGTGATAATGAAGCCTGAACCCGAGAGATCTTAGTTAAATTTGGATTAGCTGTTGATGAAAACCAATTTGATAACACTGCTTATTCTAAACTTGCCTCAATTACAATTTTTCCAGTCAAACTTGTTACTGCTATTCCTTCTTTCCAAGAGCATTGCTTTCAGTGATGGTTTTATTCGTAGTGTTACATGTCATTGGTACATGCACCTCATCAGGCCCTTCTACTTGCCTGAGACAAATGCTGGATCATACCAGGTCCTCTCCATCTGTGGGAACTAAACACAAAATTACACTTAATCAAGCATTGCCTCTGGCTCTGGCTGGGAGCCTGTCAGAGCTGGGAAGTGCATATCTCCCATGCATGCTGAAGACAAACACACACCAGACTGCCCCCACTGCTAAGAGGTCTGTATTTCATTCTGAGCTATTGATCAAACTGAAGTATTTCACTTGGGCACAGATCATTTGGGTCTATGCTCTGTTCTCTGCTAAAAGCTCTTTAACTCTTGACTAAATCAGTTCATGTGGATTTTTAGCTTGGCATAACTTGCATGTGTCCAGAGCCCCTTCTCAGAGCAGTCAAGTCAAAGTCTCACAAAGATCTGACATCTACCAATACAATCTAAGTCTAATATTCTGTACTACAAGAATGGAAATAATTTTCTTAAATAGTTATTCTTATGGAAGTTGGTTTGCAACATTATAGTACTTTTGAACTACTACACATCCAGCAAACTATTTAAGAATAACCGATGTAATTTGCGAATTTATTTCTCACCTCTCTGATAAGCATTGATAGTGGAACTGAAACTTTCACCTCATCTGAGGTGAAAGCATTTGAACATGGCTCTTTGGTTTCCATTTGTACTAACCAGAATTTCCAACTGTTTTTTCACCAATTTACGTGATAGATTTGGGCTCCTTTCATCCAGACAAGACCAAATGTATTCAATCCGTTACAGTCAAGACTAAATACTTACATATGGCTTCCTAATGTTACTCATTAGGACATAGATGGCTACAAATGTGCTTCCTTTGACTTCAGCTGTATTTTATTCTTCCCTGCAGCTTGCTCATTTTTGTTAAAAATGAAGAAAGGAATCAAATTACTAAGTTTTCATTTTCCACTCTTCCTAATTTTCAAATTTATGCCATTTATAAGGCCCAACTATTCTATGACAAGAGCTTTTTACACCATTTAACAGGACCAAAATCTTGAAGGAACAGAGATTTTCCTTTCTGTTTAATCCTCTCCTGCATCCACCCACTTTTCCTATTTTCCACTCCTTAATTAAATTTCAGGTCAAAGATCTTTCTGACTCAAGATATCCAAATGTTTTCAGATTTGGTTTAAAAATTGTGCAAATCCATTATCCTATACAGTCATATCTAACCAGGAGAAACTCTCCTGAATTATTTGAATATATGGACAAGATCTGATTATCTAAATCAAATTGCTAAACTCTAATACACAAGGGAATACAGTTTTTTTTAAATGCCAAACATGATTAGAGTACGCTCAAAATAATTTATCAGACTATAAGATACTAGTGGGCAGAGGTTCTGAAAATGGAAGTGACACCACTGTAATCAGAAAAACAGCCACTAGAAGACATAAATCTATTTATGAGGGTTTAATTTTGAGATTATAAGTGCAAGAAACAAAAAATGACATCCTCCTGTCATATGCGGACAAGCTGTGAGAGAGAAAAGCTTTGTCACTACTTCATCACCATCCATGACTGCTCTGCATCTCACCTTCACTGGCTGACTTGCATTTCTGAGTTCTGATCCTGTCAGACCTGTTTGAATTATCCCAGTTTTTCTGCCATGAGTGGTGGCAGAAAGCATACCAGATAAAACTGTGCTCAGGAAATTGCATTATATGAAAAGTAATTATTAAGATGTGATTTTCTCTGCACAAGCATTTGCGCAAGCTATACAAGTCCTCTTACCACAGCCACTGCCATGTAGAAACTGTGGAAGCACATTTAAGTATTTCATCAGTGATAAAGGTGTCCACAGCATTTATTTATTCGTAAAACAAGGAATGCAGGAAAAAAAGAAAAAGGAAAAAAAAAAAAACCACTCTTAGAAACTTTTGTTTAACCACAGTGAATTGAGATAGTGTTAATACTCAAAGTTTAATTTCAGGAAAAACAGGATGGGATGCAGATTGTCAGCTAACAGTTCTTGGGCTCTTTGATTATCACTGTATCTTTCACAGTGAAAACTGGTTTAAAAATCAGGAAAAACAAGATGGACAGCCTTAGATCCATTCCAAACAAAAAGCTGGTTAACTACATCAAACATTTCTTAATGCAACTAAAGCTCTTTGTGCAGTCCCCCCAAGTACCCACAGGACAGAACAGTGAGCTAGCTGCCCCTGCACTTGCTTCATGTGACTTTAGACTGAAATGTGTGTTTGACCTATGTTTCTGGTATAAAAGAAAAAAAAAATCCTAAAGAATCTGCTGACCCCTCAGATTCATACAGCTTTTGAAGCAGGTGAACAACAGATCACAAGATATCACCTTCTTTCTGCTATTGTTGTGGGATTTTATGCTTTTTGCCTGGACTCCACACTACCTGTGAGAGATCAGACCTGCTTTTTAAATTATGTTGTCCTTCAATACTTTGTTCTCCCTCGGAGATACCTGTCATGGACAGACTGACACACATCTGAAAGCCTCATCCAAGCCTGGTTCACAAGACTGAACTGAAAGAATTTAGAGACTAATCAAAAAGGAACTTAAGAGAGCAAATCTTTCAAGTGTCTGATAAAGCCAATCTTATGCAAGGGTGCTGAGAAACTGAGCCCTGCCCTGACTTTAAAGTATACTTTAAACAATCACTTCTGAGAGTCAAGTGGCCCAATAAGCCAGAGGTGTCTGTCGACCATGGGAGTTCCATAAAAGCTCTCAAAGTATCTGCTAATAAAGGCTTTGCCCAGGTCGCACAGCAAGGCTGTGACAGAAGCTGGTTGGCTTAGGTTTTTTTAAAAAACTAATATCAACATAACAAAAGCTATCTTAAGCATCAAGAATAAATTCCAGCTAGCAAGCAGAGGCCCAGCTTTTGGCATCCCCCCACTCCACCAGCCTTAGGTACATGAAAGCCACCTGCAAGGCAGGCTTGACCCTGTAACATCAAGGCTCTACGGGAGAATGGCTCAATAAAGAAGGCACTGCCAAAAGCAAGGTGCTGAGGCACCACTGGCCAGCCTTGCCCTCCATGTCAGTGGGGGAGTTTTGCAGGGAGCAGTCTTTTGGGTGCCACCACCTACCACCTTCCTCCTGTGCAAGGGAGGGGACATGAGGAGTGGACTGATGGACGGAGAGTGCAGAGCATCACTGCTCTGACCAGTGTCCCAACAAGGAGGACTCCCCAGAACATTTGTATGCCTCTGTCTTTTGAAAATGACCTTTTAAATCACTGTGCCAGTGAGAACTGAATATGATGTTTGAAGGAAACCTGCAGTAACTTGTGGATGATAAGAATTTTTTTAAAACTCTTTGAATATGACTTCTTTATTTACATGAGTGGCTGAGACAACCAGAGTGTTAGTGTGTGTATTCACCACCTCCAGACTCCATGCTGGACTAAATGCACTGGAGAAGACAGTAAACAGAATTTCCTATGCCAGCTCATTGAACTAGGAGAGATGCTAGCATAAAACCCTAAATCCCAGAAATGGGATTTGCTTAATCAAGTAAGCTTTGCCAGAAGATGTAATCACACACCGCAGAAGATTACATTAGCCTTTTAGAAAAAAGCCCACACTTAACCAGCTCCTGAAATTCTGCTTTGGTATTTGCATTAAATCCATGCAAATTGTATGGGCTTCAGCATGTGTTTTCTCCCACACCAAGGCAGCCAGATGGACAGCCAGGGATGTGAGAAAAATATTTTCTGCTAAGCCTGAGGGGAGGTGAACAAGAAAAGAAGCCCCCATGCTTCCCCCCAAGTCCAGTGCATACATCGCACCCCCCATACTGTGAGCCTTCTTTTCACAGACCTCCCTTCCTTTGACTGTGGAGAAAGCAGTGGCCTGGCAAGCAGTGGGCAGTACTGCTGCCAGCACCTCAACCACAGCCAGGAAGTGCACCTGGGGTGCTCTGTGCTGTGTCAGAGCAGCAAAAAGCCTGAAGATCCCCACCTTCACTGCCCTGCCATCCAGCATGCCCTGGGAAGCAGGGTCACCCCGTGGCACAGCCATCAGTCGTTGCAACACAGAAGGTGGCTTTGTATGAATAGCTTTTGTTCCGCTAAAATTCATCTACACGAGGTTGCTTCCTTCCTAACAGTTGTTAATGGATTTCATTACAGTTTTTCTCCTTTTTCATGTACATTCCTCCCTCCATGAAGAAGGCATGGGAGCAGCTGCAGCCAGCTGTGAGCTTCCCCACCGGGAGCCTGACTGCTGCCTCTGAGACACCAGTGACAGTCCCGTGAGGATGGAGAGCATCTCAACTGCAGACAAGATTGCTTGCTGCTGCCGTGGGAATCTGGGCAGCAAAGCGCTGCTCACATTCCAGCCAGGGACAACATGAGTGTGCCTTACACACTGCAAGAAGGAGAAACACTTCATTTGAATTCAGTGGGGCAGAAGAAACAAATTCATCATGTAGAATGTTTAGGAAAGCCTCACCCCCTCTGAAGTGTTTCAGGAATAATGTTCAACAAATGGTAATGTACCCTCCCCACCTTTGCTTTTACTAAAGGAAAGGAAAGACAAAACATTCATTCTCTTTCTCTATAATTTTTAAAATCAGGTTTTTGTGTGGCTGTTAGTATCCTCTCTGCATTAGATACCAGAATACACTGTGGGTCAAAGCCGGAATATCTTTGCTTGGACAAATCTCCTTAGAACATCAGCCTGGAAAGCATGCCCTGGGAAACAAATCAGTACTTCCTGACATGGGAAGCATCTCAGCCAATAATCCCAACTAATGTGGATCTCTTCATTGTTTTACTTTCCTAATTTTGTAGAACACAAAGAAAGTAGCCTCAAATAAGGGTATTTCACATGTGCATGTCTGGAATTTCACATATGCAGCCACTTCAAAACTAAAACCCAGACATTAAGAAAGTGAAATACCAGACAGATACAGATATTCTCCAGGTGATCCTATTAGGGAAGAAACATAACTGGGCTCACAGATACACTTTCAAAAATTACAGGTTTTCTACACACAGAGAAATCTGCTTGCCTCTCTCCATCAAGAAAATTTTACTGTTTGGTTAGTTATTTTTTTTTTAAGTTCAGTCTTTCAATTAATGCCAAATCCTGATAAAATAAAACTTATTTTGTTTGGTCATAAGCTCATAAAACACAAGAAGAGCTTAATGCAAAAATGTAAATAAGTTAGGCAGTCATTTAGATATTTGCTCTTTTAAACAGGGGCCATTCTTTACATTAATTTAATGTTGTCAAGCAAGCACAGGAGGCATCAAATGCTTTGAAATTTGGCTTTTATGTTGCTCCTTACTGATATAATAACAATTGCCAATAGCTCCTTTAAAAGAAAAAAACCAAAACCAACAAAAAAACCACTCATCATGCTATTTGGGGTTTTTATAAGAATATTTAACAGAGGGGAGAGCATCAAAGGGTAAGGGCCTGAAGTCACGCCTCCAGGCAAAGTACGTATTTACCACCCACTCTATGTGCAAAACCACTGTCATTGGATAAAAAGACAAGACCAGTCAATGCCTGCTGTTACCTGTGACCTATCTTCTCTGAGTTCTGCACCGTGCTCCTGCTCTTCAGCCACCCCTCTGCTGCAGCTGCATCCCTGTCCTTGCCCTGCCTGCTGCTCCAGCCCCTCTCCTCTGACAGCGTTAGCAGTACCTCACACAGCACTGCATATTGCCTACTTGATTCATCTCTGAATCAACACAACATAAATCTCCCAGGCACACCAAAGCACTGCTACGTTAATGTTTCATCTATGCTGCAAGAGCATCTTTTAGAATGCCTAGAAAATTGTTTTAGAAGACCGTGGTTTTGTTCCTGCAGCAGTCTAGCCAGGAAGTGGTTAAAACAAAGGCGAAAAATGACAGCAAATAATCTGAAGGACTGGATTTCCATCATGTTTGCCACTTCCAATCCTATTTTTCCTATTCAAGCCTTTGTGCAGTTGCTCTGTTGAAATCATTAGGAAGGCTCTGGCTTTCTGCAGGTGGAAAAGGCCAGAATTTGATCCTGTGTGCAGGAGCAACACCTCTTCACCCACCGTGAGCCTGCAGTGCCGTGTCAGTCCTTTATTTCTCCAGACACGCCTGCTTAGGAAGAAGCTTTTACAGGAATTGTTTTAAATACATTCTGTCCCACGCAAACATGCAGCCAAAAAAGTTTAAACTGTGCTCTTGACACAGTCCTTTTCAATGCAGATGGGAGTTCATAGGAACAATTTGTCTTTCACATTTGTGTTTTCAGCTTTACAATTTCCATTTGCTCAAGACCTTTTGTCACATCTCATTCTTATTTTACCACTAGCCCTAAAAGAGTTACAGAGATGATAATTTTGACTCAGCATCATCCTCCTATCCTCAGCTTGCCTTAACGTATAAAAGACAATAGAAACAGCCCTACCCCACCAAGTAATCTTATGTTCTCACTAATAGTGTCTGAAGGGCGGATAAAGGTGTGAAAACAAAACAGAGCTACACATGAGAGGGGAAGGATTCCAGTCGCTGCTAAGAGCCCATCTTCTGTGTTTTCCTGACTTGGCAGTAAACTAGAGACACTCCGAAATTGTGACAATGAGCAAGGAAGTTTGCTTTGCAAACAATTCCCATTAAAAAAGCCTTGCAAGGAATTATTTGGTAGTGTTAAAGCTTTTGTCTCTTAAACATGCAATTCTCTACTGAAAGCAGATAATGTTAAGTACTGGAAAATGAAGTGGCTTAAGATTATACACAGTCAGTTGGGCTTTCTCTAAAGAAACACTACACAGACCCTTTACAGCCTGTGAAGCTGAGTTTCTAGAAGCCAAAAGAAGCAGCATGGAGTAACTGAAGGCTCGTGTCAAAGGACAGCAGCAGGCAGGACCCCACACAATGGGTCTGCATTGCAACCACACTAATACCCTCGTTGCATAAAAAGGGCAGGAGCAACAAATAGGAATTAAAGGGAAGATTAATACCCAGTGGGTTTTACAGCTAAGAGGCATATTATTGGGGCAGCAACACCACGCAGGTCACCCCTCCAAACTCTGCAACATCACAAGCAGGACACCCTGTGAATGCTACAGATGAGGAGGCTTTGGAGAGCTAATGTGGAAAACACACAACAGAGCATGCCTCACTCAAATAACCTCATTTGTGGCTTTAGCTTTTGAAAGGAAAAAAAAATAAAAGCAAAAAAATGACACCAGCAATGCTTGCCATCACTCTCAAGAAGTGGAATCTACTATATAAGCTGAGAAATTATAAATACAGGAGTTTAGGAGTGTAGAAAGAACTATGTGAAATCAGAACAAAAATGCGTCTTGCAACAAAGCTATGAAGGGAGTAACGAATAGAACTGGCAAAAACACTGGTACATTCAAAAAAATAAAAATATTGAAGTCATCAAGTTCAAATTAAAACTACTTAGACTTAGCTACAGGTATGAAAATAAATACATCTACAAGGGAGAAAATAAAGCAAAATGGGCTTAACAAGAAATGTAACTATGCTAAAATAAAGCTGTATTAAATTTTGTTCAAGTTATGAAAGATTTTTTGCCTTTTTTTTACTTTATTAAATAGTAGAGCTCGCCATCTGTTTGTGGACAGCACACAACAAGAGTCTTGAAGCTGTGCAAAAATCTGTAGCAGAAACCTCCATGCTCACTCTGGTATCCCATAGCACAGCCACACCAAGTTCAGCTCTCCATGTGTCATGGGAAGTGCTTCCAAGCAAACCAAGCAGCTCTGCGTGGAGAGCTGTGGGATCCCTGAAGAGCTCACATCTCCACCCACATTGTGCTCCTCACAAATCCCAGCACCCAAGGAATAAATCCTGTGGGCACTAAGCTCAGCTGGGGCTGTAACAAAACCATCCACACTGTCCTGGCAATGGATGTCCCCTGGGTGTGACTCCATGGCGTGGTGTCTCATGGACATGCCACCATCTCCCGGCCTGCCTGCCCTCAGGGGGCTTGCTTGAGGGGAAGTCAGGACATGCAGAGAAACTGAGACTAAAGTTCTTTCCTCATTCTGCCCTGTGCAAGGATCTGAGAATCTTCAGTTTTTCTGGCAAATCATCACCTTTCCATTTTTTACCCTCTCCACCCTCAGCACTGCTACTGTGAGCACTTCCAGGATGAGGAGACTGTCACCACATCAATATTCATCGAGGATATCCTGAAGAAAGTTCATTTATTTTTCAGAATTATTACAGTTAATTGGAAACATCTGCTACAACTATCTGTATGCCAGAAGCATCCCAATCTACTAGGCAGTCTCTGCAGGAATTCCCACTCTGTCCTTTCTGGATAGGTTTTGCCAACGGCATCTTTACTGTCAAAGAAAAGACACCATAAGACTAAACCGGCCAAATACAGAGTTTAAATTGTCTCTGCTCATTTTCACACAAAGTAGTAACATATGTTGTGCTGTCACAGCTGTGAAAGATATTTTCATCTCCATATTGGCTTTTAACTGCTTTCTTGCAGTGAACCAGGTCAAAGGGTTTTTGGGAACAGTGCTCCCCTCTAATACCCAGTAGCATCCTTAACCTAACAGAGTGCTGCAGTGAGAATATCCAAGCACAAGCAAGCAACGTTTTACATTTGTATTGAGATTAATGTCAATATATTACATGAATGTAAGTGTATAATGTAATGTGAATGTTAAATATTTGTTGAAGTATTTATGTGAATAAAGAATAACTACTTGAATGTCCAGTGGAAAAATGTTCCTTTGGGCATAGAATACAGCCTAACTATGAAGTATTTGTGAATTCCAATAAATATTCACTGAGACCTAGTGAAAATCTGGGCTGAAACTTACAAACATGGAATTTCTAAACAGGTTGTCAATCATAATGAAAAATGCATGTGCAGACTGGACTATCTAAGTATTATTAGCCTTCTGTCTGACTCCATTGTAATTTTAAGAGGCTGAAAGTGAGGCATGATCACTTTTAGTAAAAAGATTCTGTCAAAATTTTGAATGATTAATGGAAATCACAACATCAAATTCATTTTTTTTAAGGAAAAAGATGAACAAGACATTCATATAAAGGAGTGAAGCATGGTTGTATCTCTGATGAAGTGAGATAAATGTTTACACCATAGACCTTGTCCATAACAGCTGGAGACTTCTTACTGCTGTATGAGGCAGCATGATGGAAAAACTTGTTAAAAAGGTAAGGAGTAATTACTCAGAACCTCTAAAGACATCTTTGAAGCAAATGCTCTTCCCTGAGATGCCAGACTAGGAAACCTTACTCAGGGAGAGGAAAGGGAAAAAAAAAGTGCTGATATTTGGAGCCAGATTTTTTTTAAAAATTAAATTACTATGGGTAAAATTTTCACACAGATGGTCACTATGAAATCTCATCCCAAACCAGATTAGAAATAGATTTTCTTTTTACACAAAGAGCAGAAATCAATCTTCTGTAATGTAATCTTCTTAGGTTCTTGCTTACCCCAAGGGTAAGAAGAACCACAAGTTTCTTCTTTAACAGTGTGGGAATGTACAGTTGTTTATCAACACTATTAAGAAGTATCAAATCATGGTGAAAGAACTTGCACACATCAGCAGACAGAAAAATGAATTGTGAAAAGCAAGAAGAACATGTAATGTCTGGTTACGTACTTTCATTTGGCAGAAATGTGATGCTGATAGTAATAATGCAAAAATAATAAGACCTCTGACTGAAAGAGCAAGTATTCCCTTATTGCCTAGAACAGAATAGTTCCCACACTATATTATAACTGCAGCAATAATTAGGATGTGAACTTCTGGTCCAGTTTTCTTCCTTTTGTATAATGAGGTTATGAGGACCTTCACCACTTCATCTCATGAGTCTGAATTAACTGGTTTGTATTTTTTTCTGTCTTCCTCAAGAAGAGACAGTGATAAGGGCAGGCAGTGATTATCAGTGAATATCAAGAGATATTAAGTGAATAAACCCATGAACCTCGGTGTTCAGGTTAAAGTTCATACCGGTTAAGAAGTATTCTTGAACCCTCATGATACTGCTATATAAAAATAATACAACTGCTCTGCAATTTTAAGGCATAATCAAGTAGAAAATTATAGAGTGAAGTGTATGGTCCGTGAGCACATTCATAGGTCTTTATGCCATGAAAAATAAAATCCTTTCACTCATTTGGACTACGAAGCAGCTTTTTCTCAGAGAAGCTGTGGACAGTGCCACAGCTTCCTCTGTCCCCTTGGGGAAAGCCCTGATGAAACTTTTCTGGATTCACTGCAGAAATGCAGAAGCTGTACTCACAGGGAAGTGGGAGATGTGCCATTTCTGTTGGTATTAAACAGAACTAGATGACAGAAAGAAAATCACACATTCTTGTCTGTAGCATCAAATCACTCTTGATTCTCATGTTTGTTGGCTTGCCATGCTGCACGTCTGACACAAAAGACAATCTTACTCTCAAGGCATAGTAAATCAGTAAGTAAAATTCTTGGAATAACAACACTGAAATCTGTCCAATACTTTCCTAAAAATGCATATTAAATCTGCTTCAGCCATAGAAACTTGATTAATGTGTTTAATATATTTGGAAGAAATAATCATTCATGTCAAGAGTAAACAACACAAGCACGGAAACTGAGTGAGAAAAGTATGAAGAGAAAAAAAGAAGCAGATGCTTCACAATAGAATCCCACTACTGATAACCATTGTCATGGCTAATCCAAAAAAGCAAGCTTTATATGCCCTAAGTGGAGTAAATTCTCATCTCCACTCATTCACCATGTGATAATTAAGCCAAAATGAGAATTGGCATATGAATAAATGAAGCTAATGGCTGGATTTCCTGTGAAATCTTAAATTCTGCTTTTTTAAGATTAGGGAGAACAGAAATAGTGACACATGCTTCCTCCTGAAATCCACAGAACCCAACAAACCTCACAGGAACATGTGCAAGGAGGGAAGATAAGCAGCCACAAGAGTTGGGAACAAGCAGCACCTGCTCCGACTCAATCCGAGCACCACAAGCTCCCGGGCAGAGCTGCTGCCCATACAGCTGCAGGCTGATCCCAGGGCCAGCAAACCACCCACCACATCCTCCTCTGACACTCCAGCTCCCTCCTCAGTGCACCAAGGTCCCCTCCCATGGCAGTGTCCAAGCAGCAGAGAAGCCATGCTTTGCCCAGAGCACAGTGATGGCTCCTAAGGGTACCTGCCCTTGGCATCATGTGCTGCTGGAAGGGGCACAGCAGAGCTCATACTCACTCATAGCGTGCCTGGCATAGAAAGTCAACTCAACCAAACAATTCAAGAGCTTCAGCCTGCCTCTGGGAGCTACAAAAATGTGGGACATAGCACTTACCTCACCATCAGGACAGCTCTCTCTTGTCTTCCAAGAGTAAAACTTATGTGCTGTAAAAAGGGATTTTTTCTATTTCCCTGCAGACGGGCCAATATTTAGGTTGTGCTTATGAGCACTGATGGCTGATGATCCAAAGAGGAGCAGAAACTCAGCACATTCCCACAGCAGCAAAGGGCCTGGGATAAGCGGATGTGACTGACAACCATCCCTCCAGGAGCTGCAGAGTTTGCTCTCTCTCAAGTCTTCCCCCTTCCTGCTGTGCTGCAGCTGCGTGCACGAGAACACATCATCCTTCCTGCTGCTCACAGCGCACACACACAGACACCACTGGGGAATGCTTCAAACACATGGAAGCAGCTAGCAATTTAATTAAAACCTCCACACACACAGAGGCACATGCACATCCCATTCCTCAAGAGAAACATCTCAAATAAATACAGGAGCACAGGACTGCAAGGAAACTCATGGATCCCTTCTATGAACTCCAGGATGCTCCATCCTAAAGCTGCTCTTTATTTTTACCTCTGCTATACCTGGAAAAGCCTGTTAATGAACCTCAGAGATAATCAGAGACTGTTTTTTATTGCCTGGTCTCACTTTACCCAGAGTAAAAAAGCATGGTCTTGCACTTTGCACCATTACATTTCATGCTGTATCTGTCACACTAACTCAGAAGAAAAGATAATCCTTTTATGATGCTGTGAGCCTCTTCTGAAATGCCAGTGACTCTTGCCTCTCAGTCACCTGTAAATTCATAAAAATTCTGTCACTTGTCAAATTCTTAAGCATACTACTGCATATCACTTATTTATGACAATGGTAGGAAAATATTAAACATGTTTCATCTCCTTTGAGGAATTTAATTAGCAGATTCCCCTTGGCCTAACATTCCCATTTTAAGATGAATATTGACATCTCCTCTTTATTCAATTCTCTACATATTTAAAATTTCTTCTGTGAATCTTCTTTTTCTCTTGCCTCATTGATAGATCTCCATGTGGGTACCACACTCAAGTTCTTTATCAAGATTGAGATGAATCACAGCTATTGCTTTTATTTAGCAACAGAACTGAAGAAGATGAAACAGCTAACTTTGGTACAAAAATATTTATTAATAATTTTTTTTATCCCATTTTCCATTTGCTTCCCTGACTTATTATCTTGTTCAACATTTGTTCTAAAATATTATGTACTCTAGAGGTTGGCCTAACAGACTGTTATTTTCCCAAATCCACTTACCCTGGCACTACCTCAAAATCTGAAGTTTACATTTTATAATTCTCATGCCCCAGTACTCAATATATTCACTAGAAAGTCTGCAATCTCATGTAACAAAAAATGGGAGAAGCAAAAATGCTTTCTAGAAGTAAAATCTGATGACCTCTCACTGCAAGCCTCTGGAAAAGAAGTGATGGGTATTGTTTCTCTGCCTTGTCCCTGAAACTGCACTGCTGTTCTAATGTTGCACTACAATGATTTTCTTTAATAGCTACTATGGGAAACGTGGTTCCTTTTAAGGAGGCCTCCCAAATCAAAACTAAAAATCAAATACCTCCCCATAACTTAATTTAATAGGTTAAAAAGATCAAGAGTCTCTTCACCATCAAAGTACTTGTCCAATTCTCAATGGGAAATTTAATTTCTGTCCTCGGCACCAAATGTGCATAATGCAAATGGCACTCAGAACTATATTGCACTTTGAAACTAAACCCATTTTTTGCAGCTGCTGCTTTAAACATCATCAAAGTCTGGAAATGAAACAAAGCTTTGTCTCACTGGCATATTCCTGCATTAACATGAACTCCAACAAGTGAGTTTAAGTGGCTTTGGCCACCAACTGTGGAACTCTGCTGTACATTCCACTGTACACCAGTCTACAGCCTAATTAACAGCCCTGTAAATATTCCAGATATCTGCTAATATTATGCACAAACACATAATTAGAAGTGTGTGTGAACTCAGATATGTTTGAAAAAAAAAGAGAACAAAAGTGCATCTCCAATTGATCTCTTTATTAACTCAATCTCAGTGGCAGTATCATACACTGGGTTAGTGTAAGGTTAATGCATACCCCACACTGTGACCTTTCAGACTGAATTTAATTGCATCCCTACCAAGGATATAGCAAAATGATAAGGTGCATCCTGATTGATTTTCTACCTTGCAGACCACAAGAGCTCATTTCAACCAAATCTTGCCATTAAATTTACAGCACAACTGAAAAGGAGTTTTAAACAATATACACCCTAATCTAGTATTTGACACTGTTATATCAAAGACTCTCTCAATTGTAAGCTGCAAAATCCCTATTTGCCTCTTCTGTAAACCCACTACACTATGTACAGCATTATCCCTCAATTGTTAGCGTGCTTAAAATGTGTGTCTAACACTGCCAGAGCCGTGCTGTCAAGCGTTAAAGAGCACTTTTAGGCATTCTGCCCCTGTAATCCTCGGGGACTTCAGGAACTACAAGTCAGGGGAAAATCAAAGTAAAGAGAAAAGACAGGTCATCATGAACCTAAGTGCAATGTAATCTCATGATAGACGTTTCTACTCTACATGCACAACACATTCAGGTTCTACAAGAATTTTACCATCTCCACTTTAGTAAAGCTGGGAGGAGTGTCCTTGTTAACATACCAGTGCACAGTGAACTACCTGAACTGGAAAATTTTGTCAGAATATTTTATACACTGTGATTACTGTACAAAATATTATATACCTCATTATAGTAGGGTTTATTCAAGACTTAGTTTCTTTTGTTTGATGCCAACTTAAATTTTTTGCAAATTTTTTGTTATTCTTTAAAATAAATTGTTGGTGATATTTTCAGATATTCAATACTAAGACTATATTCTGCATTAAAAGCACCCATGAGAAACTTTGAGACATGTCTCTATTTTAAGTAGTTTCCACTCACAGTGGATGAAAGTAATAGCCAACCATGCTAGGATTTCAGGGTTTTTTTAAGGAGGTGACAGCAGGCATGTTTTGTTATTATTGTATAGGAGGTTTAGCTATTGCACTCATCATTATGGTCAGAATGGCTCATCTGCATTAAAGCTCTGAAGAGCTCTGTGCACAGCTGAACCATCACTGAGATCACTTGCATTTAGAGGAAGGGAAACTTGGACGAGCCCCAAATTATGGCAGACCTAACATCTCATTTGCCAGCAAATCATCTGTATCAGAAATTACTTTAAATGACAACACTAAAATTGAATTTGTCCCATGTTTAACACACCCATTAAAGGGAAATCCTTCAATGCCATTCACTGAGGCTCAGATGCAGGGAGTCAAATGACCATGTGGTCACGGCCACAGCCCACCCTCAGCAATATCCCTGACTTTGATAACCTGCAAATGCTGTGGAGTCAAGGAGGAACCTCCCACTCAAAAACTCTCACCTTTATAGGTGTTCTGTTTTCATGAGTCCCTGATGCACAGTTACTGAGAGTGCTACTATGAGCCTCAGAAAACAAAACTCTGGGGAGAAGGGAATAGTTTGGCCTACAAAAGAATTTGTCACTTTACCATGACTCAATTTTCATTTCACAGCAAGGCCATACCCAAAGCCAAGCTTGGAGCCTCCTGAAGCCTTCAACCACCCCTAGTTTCCCTTGGATGACCCTCAGGAAAGAGAGCACAGTGGCAGCTGAAGGTTGGCATGGACCTGAGGCTGGGTGAGTTCTGCAGAGCTTTGAGCAAAGTCAGTGCTCTAACAAAGCAACCTCCTGAGAGCCCACTGTGAACCTAAACACCGAATTTCTCATTCAATTCATCAGAATGCAAGTGCAGTGTGAACAACTCCACCAAGGCAAAGACAGAATTAGCCTCATCACACATGCAGCAGCATATGTCTCTTTCAATATGCACTGCAAAATAGATACTGAATAGAAAACAGATGACTTTTAACTTCCTCTTCTGTCTACCAGTAAAAAAAAAATTCTCAAAACCTTGCATATCTTCATGTAAATTACTGTATTGCAAAGATAAATATCAAAGTTATGCAAGATGCCAGATAAGTAGAAAGACTTAAAAGAACAAGGAAGAAATAAAAACACCTACAAAATCTCCAAAGACAAAAAATAAACAACAGTTTATTTGTGTTCCCAGGAAAGTCCAAAGCCAAATATTAGCATTTTCTTCTGGAGGCAACTTTCTGTGTATTGAGAGCCAGCTTAAATAAACGACTGGCTTTTCTTCTTAGAATATTTGGGGAGTCTGCAATTTTTTTTTCTCCTTTGAGAAAATAAACATGAAAAGCAATGCAGGAACAACTTCACACAGGAGTAGTGAAGAAGAAATTCAAATATCTAGTTATAATTATAAATGAAATCTTGGCCATGCAAAATGCATATGAAATGCTGTCAGGTGAAATGTTTGCCAGCCACTCTTCCAAGCAACAATCACAGAAATCTACCCTTGTCACCTCCTTGTTGATCTCCTTTCCCCATGTTTCATTTATGCATTTTATGTGACTTTTTAGTTTTATTCCCATATTTCTCTCTTAATCTTACCTTAGCCCATTCCCTGCTCGATACCCAGGTTCTTCTTTGGTATCCCAAAATCTCAGCTGAGGACTTGCTGGTATCTAACATTAGAGGTTCAGGAGCTCCAGTCAGCTTTAAGCTGCAGTAATTCTTTCTACTCTGTAAAGCCTGAAGGGATAGTACTTTTCCTTCCTTGCTAAATAGTAAACATTCCCCTTCCAGTGGGCAAACAAATTATCTTCTGTTGTTTGTAAAGACACTCAAACAAATACCCTTGTTTACCTTTATAAATGTCTTTGTGCTATCCCTAGTCCAGCTCAGGGAACTGAGCTGAAGGTGGTGCAGCTGACATACAGCAGACAGGAGTAAAAGCCTGAACACCCAGAGAAATCTCTGCCCAGGAAAGTACAGAAACAGCCACTCTGAAGTCTGAGATTTGGCTAAGATAGCAGCAGCAAACTGTATCTCAAGACAGTAGGTATCTTTAGTGAGCAAATTAATTTTACTCATCAACTCAGCAGAAACATGGTTTTCTGCCTCCAGGGAAGGGTGCAACGTGTACTCATTAATGACTATTTATACAGATCAACACTACTGCTGTATTAATTCCCCACCACCACCACCTTACATGAGGTATTTCATGATCAAAGTATTGAAATCAACACTGCCAAAGCAACATTATTTGAGCAGTCGGGTTAAGCACAGGCACGTTTGAAGGATCAGAGCTTAATGAGGTTTTTTGGTTGTTTTTTTGGCATGAACGCAACAAACACAAATATAACTCTGCCCATGCAAAGTACAGAGGTCTGCTCATGCAATTAGCATCTACAAGCACAAGTAACTGTTTGTAAGAATCAAACAAGGCATTCAATATTATTAGTTTATTTCATAAATAGACTAATTACTTCTGAAATAGCTGCTTTCTTAAACTACATGGCCAATATGTAATCTGTTAATCTTCATTTACCAGCTTTCATTTAAATGAATCCTACGAATCTGACCCAACTTGATAGAAAACAAACGTCACACAAATCTTTGCACATGGAACTCAAAACATCCAAATGAAAACCAGTCTATTGCTGACAAAAAGGCTGAGAACAAACCAGTACCTCTAACTTTGTCATCACAACCTCAACTGTATGATGTGCATTGGCATAAACCTGAGAAAATGTAAAGCCTGTTAATTCGTAGCGTCGTTCTGAAAATGTGAACACATCCACTGCTCACACTGCTTTGTTTAAAAGCTGGTTCTAAATTTATCAAGAAGAGTTTGAAATTGAAGGTGGCTGAAATGTTTTGCACTGCTATGTCACTTCCTAAGAAAGCTGATGTTAGAAATATTTCCCAGATGTGGGTTAAGATGTCCAGATGAATAGAGAGAGCAGGCAAAAACAGGAGATGCAGGCTTCTGACCAAAAGCCACTGGTCTGCATTAAGCAGCATTTGCCCAGGACGTGTCAGACAAGAGACCTGAGGCTGGGTTCCTGTTGCTACAGGAAAGTGCCTGGCCAAAATACACTCGGCTGCTCTGGCAAGAGTTTCTCTCCATATTGTTTCATTAATGTTTCCAAAAGGTCAAGTTTTGCTTTTGTATGGAAAAAAAACCCCAACCCTGCAAGTTTCAGATCTCTCACTTTGCACCAAAATAAATTGTGGGGTTTGACCAGTCACAGCCACAGACAACCAGACTTCCAGTGTATCTCCTGAACTTTCAATGCACAAGAGAAACTTAACATGAACTTTTCATAACATTTAGTATCAAATCTTGCCTAAATATCTCTTCCAAACTCTGATTAGTATCTGCCATACTCAGATTATTGCTTTCTCTGTGCATTTTCCACATTCAGAAACATTTTTATGGTTTTAGGGTTTTTTATGGCATCAATAAGCTACATGAAGAATGAGACAGACAAAACCAAAATGTAACACAAAAGGTCTCTAAAATATGCTGTACTGTTGTCAGCAACAGACAGTAACTACAGAAACATAATAGAAATAATACAGGCAATAAATTGAAGCTATGTGAATATTTATTTTTATTTTCAAGACAACTCCTGAAATTATGAGATCAATTTGGCCTTGTTTTTCTCTCATCACTTTTCAAACTTGTCAGAAGGAAGTGTAAAAACACTGAAATCAATACTGTCTCCCTTGCTAGCCTGGATTTATAGATTTATGTTAACTGCAGACATCTACATAAAATACCTTAGTATTCTTCTTCAGTAGGACTTCTACCTAGGATGAAATTCTGACCTCACAAATAAAGTAAAAAGAAACTTTTCACTTTCTCTTATATTTTTTTAAGGGAAAACCTACCTTGTTGCACATTTTCAGCACATGTCATGGAAAGGTCTGATTGCTTCCAAAGGCTTTGATCTTGCTATCATGCAGCAGCTCCTGACTGAAACAAGCAACCTCGGGGTGAGTCTGAGGGAATGGGGATCACTCATCTTAGAAAGAGTCTCCTCACATCAGACATTCTTTTTCATACTCTATTTACTTCCAGGCTGGACTGCACGAAGTATGAAATCTCTGCAGCTCCAGCTAATGGAGATGGGAGTTACCAGCTCCTCAAAGGTTCACACTTTTCAGCTGTGTACAGCACAGCAGGACCTGTTCCCACTGAGTCTGCTGGGGTGGTGCTCAACTTCACCTCAGTTCTCTGAACAACCTCCAACAGTGAAATAACTGAAAGACAACCACCCAGCACAGATCACTCACAGCTTTCAGACAGGGAGAACACCAGCAGAAAAAGCCTTAGCCAATGTATGGGGATTTTGTGGCGTTTGACATTTCTTTCAACAGCATGAACTAAGCCCCAGTAAGCATCAAGTGAAGAATGAGTTGCTTGTCCTGGCAAAGCACTGAGCTTAGATAGTGGGATAGAAACTAACAAGAAAAATCATTGAAAATGCAGCATCTGTAGAGATTTTCCAGCACGAACTGACCTTTCCAGTACCATTAAATTTGGCTTTGCAGCACAATTACAGTTTCAGCTCTATGTATCAATAAGATCCTCATTATCTGAATTCTATCAAAACCTTTACACTTCTCAAGAGAGCAGAGAAAAAGGTCTGTCTGAAACAATATTCAGTTCAGTGACACCAGAAAGACCCCCACTCAGCTGCTGGGGTTAATTGTTCACACCACCGGACTGTAACCTAGCCAGGTAAGTAGGGGAAAGAGGTTGACAACTAACGTGAGGATGATTCCTCATGACAGTGACAATAGTAGGCAGCTAAAGAGCACAAAATGCAATATTCAAGGACAGAGCCTAGAAAATGACCCTTGCAATCACAAGCTCACTTGCAAACTGGAAATCATTTCTTGGTATGTGAGAAGAGTCCAAGTTAATTTGTCACTGACCTCAGAACCCCACACTTGTTTATCCCTTGTTTGTCAACTTACAAGGTTAAAATGAATAGTTTTGTTTCTAGCAAACCTACAAACTTGCTTTCCTTCACTTCTTCTCCTCCACTTATTTCACATGCAAAGGTAATGCATTTTATTACAGAAATAAGGAAGATCTGCATTAAGTCATGTCTGCTTCAGAACTCAGTTGACTCCCCACCAGCTGGAATCTATTATTTGATTAAAAAGGTTGTTGTGCCAGCTGCCATGCAGCACGTTTCACTACTCTCATTCCAGGTGGAATTCAATCCATACTGAAAATGTAGTCTAGCATGAATCAGCCTCTTCTCAGTACTCATGCATACCTTGAAAATAAAAGCATTAAAAAATGCCACAAACCTAGCCTTCCTAGACCTGGCCACCCCAATCTGTAAAGCAGAAGGTGTTCAGTGGGGAAGAACTTAAAATTTCACATATTATGAGGTAGTAATTTCATTAAGCAATGTCCTAATTATACCCTCAGGTTTGTTTTTAAAAATTATCTTTCTTACCATAAAAACAAACCTAAGTCCTCTTCCAACAGAACCAGTCCTGAAAAAAAAGGCAGTTGCTGAGTTAAAAAAATTAAAAGTTTTTGTATCTCCCTGATACAGTGAAGTATTTACTAGTGGAGGGTAATTATTAGAGAATGTGCCCAGAGTAAAAAATAATTTATAGTTAAGTCTGTTACTGCTAATTCAGTTAGAATGAGATACTGTATTGGGCAAAAAGCCCATTTCATTTGAGGGGCATTTCTGCCTGATGTGGACTACAGGAATACATACCAGGAGTATATACTGTAAATAAGCACTGAAAATGTTGCTTAGCTTCTTGCAGAGCATTACAAGCTTTAAGGCAATTATTTGCAAAGGCATACTTATAAGGCCTCTCAATAGAAACACAGCAATAGCATATTGATAGGTCTGATTTTTCTGTTACCTCAAAGACTTGAGGACTAGAGCTTCAGTAGCTCAAGAAAAAGTCCATTTTTAGCTCTGAAGGAAGTTATATTCAATGGATGTTTGCAATGGATAGTCATAAAGTTAAAAAGTTAAAAGGTTTTGATGGCTTCAGACAAGATACAGTCTCTTAATATGCAGACATAAGAACATGCAGAGCTAAGGCTGAAAGCTGAAGCCCACACCCATTCCTGGGGGTGTCAAGGCAGAGGCAGAGTGCCCAATACTTCATTTAGAAGAACTAGGTAAATATTATGTGGCTATTTCACTGATTAAGCTGGTAAACAACAGCCAACCTAAATTCCCAACCGGCAGTTATGCCCTGTATGAAATAGCTCAAAGAGAATACAGCAGGCTTTAGTCACAGCACTGAACATAACTGAGGGGTCAAACCACTGCTGACCCAAGCTGCTGTGACTTGATGTTTGCTTAAACTGAACGGAGGCTCTGAGCAGGGCAGAGCAGCCCAGTGTGAGCCCTACAGAAAGTGCCACCGTGATGGGCAGCTTTGCTGACAGTGTCTGCAGGGAAGGGAGTCCCTGCAGCTGGAGCCCCACAGGTACTGAACTCCTCTTCAGCCCTGAACATGGATGCTCAATTCTGACTCTCCAGAGAAACAAAAAAAAAAAAAAAAAAAATGAAATGTATTGCATCTTAGAGATCTTCCTTTCAAATATATTTTAATTCAGTTTGGGAAAGCTTGACCTAATACTTCTCATTTTGTGGGTTTAAATTACTTCCATTTCCAGACCAATTATATTACTTCATCAATAGGCAAGAAATGTATTATTTAATCTATTTTAAAGACTGAGCTTTGAGTATTTTAACGTTTCATTCCACATCCTCTTTCACACCAGTACGAAGTACCATAGTGTAACCCTTTCTATGCTTGCTCAAGCACCAATCAGAAATGCAGTATGTGGGCACATATTGGCAAACACCCCATAAATAGAGAAGACATTAAAATAATGTTTATGCACTTCTCCCATCCACTAGCTTTTCTGGCAGCATAAGCCAGCAGCCTCAATCCACCATCATCAAATGGGTCAACTCATGCCGTAGATGCATTCGTCTTGTCTGCCCATGCCAAAGACACAAGCTTCCAACAGTACCTGCTTTGAGAGAGAACAACCCGTTACCCAAAGATATCACACAGAGGATTTACACCACTGGAAAGGAACTTTAGTTTCTCCTGGGTATACTTGTTTCAAAAGTGTCAGACAGTGACATTTAAAATCATGATATTCGTATGTACCTAAAAAAAGCCATACACTGAGATTTAGCATGATTTCAGGAAGGGAGCCCTGTATAATAGGAGTACAAGTCCTAGATTTTCTAACAGAGATGTTTAAAAATTGATTCAATGGCAATTACAATATTCCTCTCCCACATGGTAGCTAAAACTTTATTCCACCCTACACTGGTATGTGTTATGTGTAGGCCTTACATTTCAATAAAAGGAAGCAAGTGCTTTTAACAGCACACTACAGAGTATACAATCTACAGGAAGGCTTTATACCTCAGTAAGTATTTGCTGACTAAATGTACTATTTCAATTAACATAACCCTTATTAAAAAGGTACTGAAATGTAACTAAATTTTAAGAAAACTACTGAGTAGTAACAGCTGTAAGGTATTTTATGTAAAAAAAAAATCATGTATATGTATATTCCTATTTATATTTCAATACCACTGGTGTAAAATCCTCCACATATGTTGCAGGTGAGGAGCAACCTTTTGTGATTCCAGTGCAAAACCACCCGAATCTGTCCCAGCTGAGGCTCTCCCGAGAGGTGTGGCAACGCACAGAGCCCATGACTGCCACACACAGGTGCCTGAATGTGGAAAAACCCAGGCTGCCCTGAAAGCACAGCTCCTGATGCCTGCCGTTCTGCCTCAGCCTGCCCTCACAGCCCAGCACACACCATGCCCTCACGTGAAAGCTGGTGGTCTGCACAGTGGTACAGGTAAAGGCTCCTGTATTACTGATTTTCTGAGTATTGCCAGCCCATAGGATTGTGTTCCCTTTCTTTCATAATCTGTAAGGCAAAAAGTCACCACCACAGGAGACCTGAGAACGTGTTAGGATTAAACTGGTAACAGGTTCTGGCAAAGAGCTCCTATAGATGCCTGGGAAAATACTGAGCAAACGTGTCATCCATACTCAAACCTCCATTTCCCAAGCTCCTGATGTGCAACAGTGCTGAACATACACCTGCAACTGGAATCTTCAAGAGATCTGAAATTCTAAGGAATGCCACAAGCCCTTCTTTTCTTTAAAAAAAGAGATATCTGTATTTCAGCTGAGGTATTTCATAATTACTAGAAATATTTTTAGAATATTTCTTATGAAGGACATATGCTGTCATTTACCATATGATAACATTTGTTTTCCTCACATGGTGCTGTAAAAAAAAATCTGTGACAGCTGTGAAGCACTGAGCCAGCATCTCCCTAATCAACTTGGCGGCCCTGGTGCTGGTGACCTCATCTGGCAGTCCCAGGCACGGTAGAAGCACAGTAGGCACTGTGCTCAGCAAGAACAAAAAAGATAATTCTCACCTGGAAAGCCACATGTAAATGTTAAAAAAAAAGGTCCAGTAAGTGGATATGGATTGTTGAGAAGGAAGTAGGAGGAAACAAAGAGACCATGTCAATCAACACAGGAGGCAGTGGCAGTAACACACCACTAACCTACTTATTTTTTTTTTCAGGGATTATGGTAGAGGAGACTCTAAGAAGGGATTTAAAAGTAGAAAATGAGGTTAAGTGTGTTGATGTCTGTCCATAGCTCATCCTTAACTTCAGCACAGCAATGAATAAAGCCTGCAGATGCTGTTTTGAATACACAGCATGTGAGTGACAAAGCTGGAATTGCAAATGAACTGGAGGGCTGTGTGGACGGATGGGCCAGAAAGGCTTTGGATATGAAATCAAACTGCTTCTTTCTACCATTATTATGAGAGAAATACAGGAACATTACAGAAACACTCACAAGAGAACAAATTTCTTTGAACAGCAGGTTTGAACACGGTGAAAGTTACACAAGCTATATTTGGACCATGCTCAACAGTGGACTGAAGGATGGCATTGCTCCACAGCCACAGGGCACCCCTAGGGCTGGCTCCTAAACATGCCTCAGTCACAGACATCTCTGAAGGAAGAATGCCTTATGCAACCACTTTCATGGTTCGTTTTTTAAGATCAGGACATCATTAACTGTGTTTGTTGTTATAAGGAGTTACTATCTTCTAATGACTCCTAAAATACCTGTATGCAGCAGTTGGAAACCTCTGTGGTCCATAATTTATTTGATCTTTTATAAACTGATTTACAAATGTACTTGCTATTTAAGTCTGTTAGAAAATATATAAGGCAGCATTTTTTCTGTCACCTCCTTAGCTCAGCCATTTACCAAGTTAAAAGAGCAGGGGCTAAGGGTCCATTTGAGCTCAGTAGCAAACCTTGGTCTTTAAAACACATTTGCCTCTCAGCAGATGAGAGTCTCAACAGCAGTGCAGCCTTTTATCCAACTGACCCATGAGAGGGACTAGTGTTTGCCATCCTCTTAGTACACCTCTGAAAAGACCTGTTTGTTTGGTAAGGCTAGGTGTTTTACCAAAGATATGCTGACATTAGGTAAATTATTGTCACATAAGGTAAATTACTGAAACAAGAAGGTAAAAAATAGAAAACAGCAGCAGACATCATCTTCCCATACAAGACCTTTGTAACAGTGGTTTACAAATCAATCACTTTTCATCAAAGGTTTCAGCGAAGCATCAGAAGAAAGCAATTTTAGGAACACAACAATATCACAAAGTTAAGAAAATCCTTTTTGCTGTGCTGCACTGTATTCATGCATGCCTTAAAAACAAAATGCCTGTTAAAAATGTGGACTATCTTTGATTATTTTGCTTAGTGCTCTTCACTGTGCCCTTTTAAAATAGTAAGAATCAGCACTGGAAAGAAAGTCAGGAGGTAACATACTCACTAGCTTTGTAACACTGTCACAAGTCACTATGGACTGGAAAAACACACCAGCTGGAGTCCCAGCATCCTGATAACACGAATCCTGTGTCATGTCCAGCCCAGTCTTTCACTCATTGTGAGGGATTCCACCAAGCAACTGGGTCCTTACACTCAGTCTACAGCATCCTGTAAGGTTTTTATAAGACACAGCTCACTATACAATAAAATAACTCTGTAAAATAAGTTAAATGAACCATATCCTAAGAGTAGCCACGCCCCTGCACTGGCTGGAGCTGGACCTTGGGCAAACAGCTCTGGTGCACACATCCTCTGCCTGAGTGTCCTGAAGAGCACTCCAGGCTGGTGAAGCACAAAACACATGCATTCGTGTTTTAGTGCTTTATCAGGGGTGGGTACTCTTCTGCTGCCAAAAGCCAAGGGTTACAATCCTGACAACAGTAAGGACAAGACTAAATTAAGAAAATAGTTCAGAGAGGTAGAGAAATGCTGTCGAGCTTTTGATGAACAAACCTCATTAACTGATTGGCTATCAGCTGTCCAAATAGATTAAAAGAATTATTATTAGAGCTGTAGTTTAATAGTTTGGAAAAGTGACATTTAAAAGTCACTACATAGCACTGTCACCTGTAATGCTATGCTGAAGATTTGTTATTTAAAACCTATTTGTAAATACACAGCAACTCTTGCAAGTTATTGGCAGCATTCAAAAGTACTGGAAAGAGCAAATAAAAATGCATCCATTTTGGGGAAATTAAATATTCTTATGATTCATGTTCTCATCAGATAGCAAGCACTTAAAATATGCCCATTGCAATGTGTACAATAGGCCAGAAAAACACTGGGTTTGCTACACTTTCTTCAGATTGAGTCAACTGATACTAAGTTTTCAAATTCATGAAAGACAGGCACAGTAAAACACTGTAGTGCTTTCCCAATGCCATCATATGTCACAACACTGCATGTGAAAGTTTATACACTTGATTTCCTAGAAGATATCACTTTTCCCTTCTTTTCAAAATCATTGCATTTCCTGGGGAAAAAATACAAATGTGTGCATGTTTCAGGCACTCCTGCTTGTTGTAGATAGACACAGATCATGCTGTCCCAGTTGAGTGATTAAAATTGGATTTATTGTGATCCTCCATGATTGAAGAGGTCAAAGCCTTCCCTGGAAAAAACAACTATGAGGTGTTCTGCAGACCAATTTAAGGAATACATGTGAACTTCTTAGCTTCACAAGGTTAATGTGTCTTGATTTCACTATTAGTAACACAACCTTCTTATTAACCAAGAGAAAGACAATAATTTTCATGTCTATAAAGTAGAAATCAATTATTTTTATTTCTTACATTTCCCCTCCCCCCTCAAAATATACAAAGCAAATTTTGAAATTCCCAATCCAATACATATCAAAGAAGAAAAAGGTTCAAAGTCAAGTCCTAGGAAGTCAAGAAATGCCAGAACAAATTTAGTTCAGCTCCCTTGTGCTTATACATCAAGATGAAATATTTAATTACACTATGACATGCTATTTTTTGACTGCATTATCTGTGTTTCAGAGAACAAGAAAAATTCCATAGTGGCCTGATTGGACCAGATGTTTAGATGTTAATCGCATCTCAAATATAATACTTCAGTAGTTATTTATCTAATTGAGAGACGTATAAAGTCAGATTAAAATTTTCCCAAGATTACCTGATAGTTTTTTTTTTTTTCAGTAGAAAAAACATTACTGGAAACAAAATATATCTTCCATCAGCAAATACTGCTTGATAGTATGCTGTGATCTAGTTTTGAATTAACAAAACCAGAACAAATCTCATTTGGCCTGATTTTTTTCCAAACAGGTCTATCACAATGACTAACTTATCAAAATATTTCAAATTGCGTTCTAAAAATACCAGCTATTTATTATTTTACTCTGCTGTACAGACATCAGTCTAACACTCAGTTACAGTAAGTGGTGATGAATCATGCACATTTGAGGAATGTCTTGGTTCTCTGCGCAACGCTGGAGTTCTAAATCTTTATTGATAGAAATATCTTACTTCCAGCAGAAATCTACATGCAAATGTGCAAATCAGGGCTAGAGCAGCAAGCCTGTGTTATGGCTAAGAGGTGCCTGGGCTTGGCTAGCTGCCTTCAGTGCCTGCCTCCACCTTGGCCCCGATAATTGGAATAGAGATGAATGAAAATTTTGGCCTGCAGTTTTAATAGCAACTATTTGTTATTTAAATTTCCTGTTCCACACTAAATGATTGCAAGAATGTGTGCTCAGAATTAAAAGGCTGGTCTTTAGCATCAGCACATTGATTTCTTGGGGTCCTTGAAAAGCTTTTCACATTGTTTCTGGACTACAGCTCTACACCCCTCTGCCTGTCAGACATCATTTCTGCTTTATGAATAAATAATATGATGCCCAGGGGAAACACTGGGCTAAGACAAAAAAATCAATATATGTCTAGCACATATTAGGCAGTTGTTCAGCTGAAGTCTGTCTCAAATATGTGGAGTAATTTTAATAACAAAACAAATTCTTTCTACACTGAGCTTAAAAGAGGGTTATTAAGAAAGCACTACCACTATATCACTGTATCGTATTTGAAGATTAATAATACTGTTCTCCTAAAATGTGAATAAATGTTCTGATTGCAAAGTATTTGGTGATTATTTGTCTACAAATTTCAAATATGCACACTACATAAAAATGGTAGCAAGTGATTTTTTATTCTGTTCCTCTTGGAGTGGTGCTGGTGCACATCTGCATAGTAAAGCTGTTATTACAACTGACTTGTTTGATATTTTAAAAACATCTTCCAAAACCTCCTTTTTAATTTTTTTCCTGAGGACCCAGGATCAAAAGTGAAACAAAAGCAGGGTAAATTAATCATTCATGCATCTCTGTAATCATCTTAGTCGTTCCTGCAACGAAAGCCTATTTTTGCAGTCGGCGCAGTTCCTGGTTCAGTCCCCCACCATGCCCAGATGCAAACCCGTCACAGGAATGTTTGAATCACTCCACTTCTACAGAACCTGTCTAAACAAACAGGCCTAACTCCTGTCATGGGGCAGCTCTTAAATTCCTTTGCATTATGCCCAAGAGGGGCTGGTTATGTTAACTGTACCATACAGCAAGCAGCACTGTAGGAACCGCTGCTCCCTTGCTGTCCCACAGCTTATTGAAGGTGGACAAGCTTGACTCCTACATCTCCTTCCCTCCTTTCCTCCATGTGTCCCTCATCACCAGGAAAGCTTGGGCTGTGCCAGGCAGCAGCATTCAGCCCCTGCTCACAGCACATCACCCCCCTCCCAGTTCACTGATGGCCAGTGAGGCTGAAAGCCTCACCCACCCTTGCCTCCTCAAAAATGTTGCTGTCCCACTGTGTTCCTTGAAAACAGAGATCTTATGTGCGAAAACGATGAGGAGATGGATGGGTTCTTTTGGGACAAGGGGCAAGCTGCCAGGGCTCCTAAGAGCCCTCAGGAAAGCCCAAGTTCAGCAGCATGGCCAGACAAACAGCAATAACAAAGAGGTAAAGACAAACCAACAAGCTGCATTCAGACCCATAGATGACCTCTGAGATCCCTGGCTCCAAGTCACCAACATTCAGCTCAGGGACACTGCTCTCCAAGGGGGATTTTTCACCCCCCAGCTGTTAGGCAAACCTTTTAGTGCAGATCCTCCCCATGGGAGCTGGCTGACAAGGTGGCTCCTCCTGTTATGTTCAGTATAATGAAAAGAACAAATTTCACATATTGTTGACCCTTTCAGACTGAGGAGCTGCAGCTGAGTGCCCTTGCCTGGGGGTGCTTATTCCTGCAGGAGAGCCAGCCATCTAGAAGGGTAACCTAAAGGAAGCAGAGGGAAATCCTGCCACCTTGGGCAAAGAAACCTGCAGAAGCTATTAGTGATGGTGGCAGAAGTACCAGGTATCTTTGGGCTCACACTAGCCAATAAATATGGTGGAGCCCATTAATATCAGCACTGATAGAAAACACTTTTGCCAACCTATAGAAAGTGCAATGATAAAGACAGGAAGAGGGGACATCTAAGAAGAAAAAAAAAAATAAAAAAGGGATCAAACAAAAGCCCCCAATAAACTCAACCTAAAAAAAGCCCATTAACAAACAAAAAAATCCCACTCCTCAAAACCCACACAAGCAAAAAGGAGAAGCCTCAGGCTGAAGCTTGTATGGATTTCTATTGATTGTGAATACCTACAAACCCCAATCCCCGGGTGCTTGGTGCAGAACAGCCAGAAAGGAAACTGAAAGCAGAACAGTAATTTCCAACACAGGCAAGCTGTCAGCTGTAAGCACCAAACCATGTATCCTGTGCAAAGTCACTCTGAGAGGAGCACCCCTTCACCCCTTCTTGCTGCCTTTCTGGAGAGGGGCACGGCCAGGTCCCTGGCAGTGATCCCATGCCAGCAAGTCCTCTCCAGCTGGCACCTGGCTCACACATTTTCCTTCAGCCACTGGCCTTGCACCTCTGCCACTGCAACACCAGATAGATAACCCAGAGCAGAGACACTGGAAACGTGGGCAGATCAGTGTGATGTCCAGCTGTGGCCACCACAAATGTGAAACAAACCAATTGCACACATTCTTTGCAAGATGTGAGTTACAGGGGATGACCTGCCAACACCTCTGCTGTCCTGCAATGGAGACCTACCCAAGAGACCCCCATCCTGCCCTTCACCCCTCACATGTCTCTCACCCCACCTACCGCAGTGTATCCAGGCTAGAATCCATTGCTTCTAAAAAAATGACTGCACAACATGTATTTCTGCCAGCCCCCAGGAGACAGGACCTCTTGACCTTGGACACTTAACTCATGACCACTTGACTTGCACTTTCTTATCCTTTTGATGCTGTTTAAATGAATAATATTGCTTCCTAAAACTGACACTGGCTGTAACCTCTCGATGCTGCCTTTGAAAGCCGTAGGAACCTCAGGGAGGAACCTCTCAGTGAAACACCAGAGCTGCCTGTGTATGCAGTGCCTGGAGATGTGGTTCCTGACTGGATGAACAAAGTCCTCAGTTCAGTGACTTCCTTTATTACCTGTCACACTTGCCTTCTCCACCTCCATCTGGAGGTACCCCGAACCATACCCACCAAGTGACCCACTGAATTGTCATTTGGTTTTCTTACACAGCCCAAAATCTGCGAGGCTAAAGAATGATACTATTTCACCACCAACACAGCTGGCTGAAAAAGGATCCTGTCCTCACCTTCCAGCCTCACTTACAGACAAACAGCTGTTTCTGGGCTGTACTGTAAATGAGAGAAGTGCACCCAGATTTCTGAAAGACCCTAGAACCCAAATAAAACTTTTTTTTTAGCTCTAAGATTCACAGCTTTTAACTGAAATGATAATGCTCTAGACCTACAGTTGCCCTCAGATGGCACTGTGTTGCTGTCTAATGCTGACAGAGGATTACATGGCATGATGATATCTGTTCACAAGTTCTGATTTCCTGTGCAAGAGTTCAGATTATGCAAGTCCGTCAGACACGCTTCAGAGTCATCAACACGTTTTTATTGCAAACAGAATTCGCAAAATGATGAGCTATGCAACAGAGAAGAGAGAGAGAGAAAACTCTCCACTTTCCGATGTGTATCATTTCCTGATCTGAGCATCTTTCACACAAAATGAGTGTACAGAAGTAAAATGCTTCATCTTTGACAGATTTAAAGGCAACTATCACAGACCTCTAGCTTCCACAAGTTAAGACACCAGAAGCATGAGTGGTAATAAATTGATTTTACATTAATTTTATCTCCAAGGTGTCTGTACAAGCTCATGGATTTCTATGTTCGTTTTAAAGACAACTATTCCCAAGAAGCAATGATTCTGTGAACCATATTTATGTTGTATTTCTTTATGCCTTTCTCATGAGCTCAAAATCTGGGACTGAAGCATCTCTATCCTACATAGAGGTAACAAAAAGAGACAGAGAGGGACTCCGAGTATTCACAGAAACTCACACAACCAGTCACTGCACCTTAGGAGGCACCTGGTCAGACAAGCTGCGGTAACCAAGTATGCTACCAGAGAAGTGCACTCCATTTTGCAAAGGAAAAGTTAAACTTGTCTAGGGTTAAAAAGGTTAAGCTTATCTGAACAACCCGACTTTCCTTTAGGAAAAGCTGGGAACATGCAGCAGGTCAGTTAGCATGATGGGGTTACCCTGAAAGATTTTGTTTGCAGTACTATCAATATGCACTAAGTAAAGACCACCTGCTTGGTATGCATTCCCTGTAAAGTTTCAAGGCTCTTAACTGTGCTAAGAAAGGGACTTGAAATCTTCCCAGTATTTCTCAACTCAGGCACAAATTGCGTGCATTACATCCAATCAAGTCAAGTCCAATCTGGTATCATATCATCACTTACTAATAACAGCCACCCAACAAGGGCTGGGACACTTGGAATTAAAATTAACTTCAGTGCTTGAAATTTACCCTCTGCCAGGTGTTGGAAGACATTATTTAAGAGGCAACCCAATATAAATTTGGTGTTGCTCAAATCTCACCATTCCTCCAGTAAATGAACATAAGCAGCACCATCCTGCCTGCTGAAGGCTGGATGTTGTTGGTCTCCATGCAGAGGTACCAGCTCTGCTCTGTAGGCTGCATACCCACACCAATTTTCCTAACTATAATACTCTTTTCTGCACCCAGAACAGTGGGAGAGTTTTGTAAGTTGAACATGAAATATGAACCCCCAGCAGTCTATTTCGTTCAGTTGCTGCCCACACCCACGGTGACCTCATTAGCGATGCTTTCAAACGGGCGTTGAGACGAGCAAATTGACGTATGGATCTGCTGCACCTACCACAACTGCAACAGCAGAAACAGCTTTTATCAACCTGCCAAAGGGAGCCAAGAATGATTTCTGATGAGGTGGCCATTGCTTTGCTTGACTAAAACATTTACACTGACCAAAGCCACCTTCCTAGGGCAGGAAAGCCTGTGTCAGCCCTGCAGGGCCCGTAATGCCTCTCACGCAGCTCCAGGAAGAAAACCAGCTAATTTTTTTTCCTGCTGAGGGGTAAGGAACAACTTTCTGAATGACCACACACAAACCCATGTTCAACAGATTTTACCTTTCAGCTGGGACTGGTACTGGTACTGCTGCTTCTTAAGACACAAAGACAAGAAGTGCACTTTCAAAATGTATCACATCTTTGTTTTATACACACACTGGCAATCCTGCACAGCTCACCATGGATCCTAAAGCTGTAAGGAACACCTTCTGTAAAAGCTACTTGTAACATTGCTGCTAATCACTTTGGTTGCTCAGCACTGGCACCTTCATGAATTACAAGGATCTTCAGAAAATGAGTCTAAACCAAGCTGACCACCACAGAAAACAGAAAGCAGTTGCATAAACAATTACCTTGTAGTTCTCTGTAGAGTTTGATGCTCAATTGAGATACAGTATTGATAAATGTTTCCTGCTAGGCAGATAAAAAAAATAAATTAAAAAATTCACGAGTCCAAATTCAATTATGCCACACTATAAGTATATGACAATATACATTACATTCTCTGGTTCATCAAATTTAAAATCCTATCCAAAGAAAAGCACCTTAGGAAAAGGTTTTCTTACTATATTTAAAATACCCAAGAGTAACTACTAAAGTCTTTAAATTCCTTTTTATTATTTTTGTCTGTAAACTATTTTTTGGCTTTTAATGATCTGATAAAATTAGGCTGAGAATTAGGAAGTTTTTATTCTCTCATCTATGCAGTGTTGCCAATAACACAAATTTCATAGACCAAATCAGAATTAAAGGCTCCTATACGTAAAGTTAGGGTAGTTTATACTAATACAGTGACAGTATTTTCAGGGAGATTTCTGTAACTGCTTGGGTTTGATAAGTAGAAACTCATTATTACTTAGCAATTGTACTGGTTTAATATCTAAAGAAAGAGAATCCAGGTCAGTGATGAGAGATTTACCAGAAACCGAGAGAAGTAAAGAGATTGCAAATTTTCCCTTGGCACCAGCCTTGGAACACATACTTTTGTTTACGGGATAACAGAGGGGCCATATGGTGGCAATTTGTCCTGCAATGCCTACATAATAAAAATTACCGACTTTGGACTTTATTTTTTCCCCATTGCCTACATGGAAAATTAACCAACTTGGTTTGTAAATTGACTTAGCTAGGAGAAAGTACATTCCATTCCCTGCACATTTATTTCAGATTTAAAGGGTCTTACACCGTTAACTTTGTAGGGAGTAGCTCATGAGGGTATTTAAGACTGGTTTAAAACAAAATCAGAGCAATAAATAAATTAGCCTCTGCAATACTAACCTGTAAGATTAGGAAACATAATTATCAAAGTAAGGAGAAACATATATAAAATAGACTATTTCTGAAGGAATATGCCATTTCTTTTGCACCATTAATTTTCAGAAGAGACTCAAGTTACTAAAACAGCTTAAGAAATCAGAGATACTGTCAGGCTATCTGCTTTTTCAGACCACACAAGGATATATTGATTCAATTACTTTCTTCTGATGTAAATCCAAATTAAAATCAGTATAAGCACACATTACAATTCAAACTTTGTGCACAAAGATTTTCTTTTTAGTAATCATTAACCAGTTGTTTTGCTCATTCATACTCATATGTGTGTGTCCCACACCCCCCCCTACCGTAGTGGTGCACTCTACTAAAAATAAAGCAGTGCATGCTCCTGGAGAACTGTTGCTTAGCTACATTCTCAATTATCACAATGCTGGCCTTACTCATTCAGTGACAAGGTCAAAGCAACAGTTTCTTTAATGATGAAGTATCCTGTTTATAAAAATCTTATCTGTTTCCTACTTGGTAAAATATTGCACATTTCAGTCAATCATTGCTGGCAAATCCTCCAGAGAGACACAGTGTGAGAACATAACCAGTAGTGTTCATTTTTGCCCTTAACATTTTTTTTCCCCCAGCCCCACCCCAAATGTCAACTACTTCACACTGACACACAGGCAACCAATTATACCAACATTTGTTTTCCTCCTCTGCTGTGGCCAGGCAAATATGGCAGAAATGCAGTAGTTATATATTTATTCTTGTTCTTCCCCCTATCCAATAACAAGCATAAATAAAGTGGCAATTTTTAATTAGCGTGTACCTGGAATCAGTGCTTTGGGAAAGCTAAAGAAAAGAAGGATTTTCCCCATCACTTGTAAACACAAGAACTTTTTGATTTTTCTTTGCCTTTGAGGGCAGGTGTTCAGCTGCAAAGACTGCAATTCTCCCTAGGCTGGTCCAGGCTGCTGAATATTTCATAGCCCCTGAGAAATGCAGCTGTAATCAACTTGCAAATAATGAAATGGGCAGCGATAATAGAGCAGAGGTAAAGTGCACCATTAGAAAGCATCAGTGCTTAGACTGCTGCTGCAGTCTTGCTGTACCAATTTATCACGTTATTTGAAAAAATAATAATGCTATCAACTATGAAACAAAAATTAATGTTATGCAAAAAAATCAACTCCAACAAGTGTCTCAGGTGGCCAACATGAATAGCAAACAGAAAAGAGTCAGGGTGTCAAAGGAGTCACATTCAAGACTGAAACTCCATTAGACGTATTAATCACATGCCAATTACACACAGCCACATTATGGTATTAATAGAAAAGTAAGTTTACAGAAGTTACTTTTCTGTGATGTGCAGCTGTGGTGAAAAGCAGCTGAGAAACAAGCAGAGGCTGAAGAAAAAACATAGTGCTCCAGTCCTGCCTTCTGGAAACACAGCAATCTCCCAAAAGTGCCATGCAGCAGGTGGATGCTCCTCCTGTGGACCAGAACATGCTCCAGTGCAGTAGAGGGCAGACACCTCCCCAGCCCACATTTCCCCAGGTACCACAGGACACCCTACTGAACCACAACTCCCACAGCTGCAGAATCCTTTCTCACCCTCCCTCCAAGCACAGGCTGACACTAAGAGCTGCCTCACAGAGACACACAGAAGTAACACACCCAAGCTGTAGGCAATTCACAGAAGGCTGGCTGTGCCTCCCTTAGTTAACTCCTGATACTCACATGATTATGTTGAACATTATTCCTAGAAGTTAAAGGAAGGTCTGGATGCAGGACTGGTGTTGCAGCATGGCATGATGCAAAGACAAACCTTGACACAAGTGTGAAGTTGCACAAATACCTGCGCAAGCAGAAATCTAACAGCAGTGGGAAACAGAAATTGCTACATGCTTTGAGAAGGAATCTCTCCATGCAGGAAGCTTTCAATTTATGTCAGTCTAATAATCTTTTACATGTCTCAGAAACTAATTCATAGGAACTTGAAGAATCTAAGCAGATTGTGGATGAAATCAAACTGAGAAACACACCCTCTTTCTTAAGTGCCTTTGTAATTGTTATGTTCTCTACAAGGATATGATGTATTTTCATTTCTTTCCTCACCAGCAACAGATACAGATTGTGGACAGGTTTAATACCACCAGAGAAAATGTGATGTACACATGTTCAGTGCAGCAGGAGGAAATGTGCTCTCTCTAACACCCCAGAAACACATCACCTGTCACTCTGAAAGGAAGTAGTTTCTCAGGGTGATACTGCACTGGAGTAATTCCCATGCTTTGATAATCAAAGTACTCCGAATGTTTTCTTCCATCTGCTGGAGAAGAGATCACACAGATAGACCTTCCAGTCACGTGGAGCTACCAAAAATTCTCTTCAGTTATCAGAAAGCTCAGACATAGAAGATGCCCTCATTCATATTCTCCTACACTCCCTCCTGCAAAGATAAATTACTCAGACAAACTCCGATTTGGACTTTAAATGTCACAGGCAAATCTTATGTAGCTCATTTTTCCTTTCACTTTTTTCCCTGGGATGAAAGAATTATTATTAACTCCCTGGGGATCATGTCTTCACTCTACTGTGAAAAGTACATGATAGACAGAGACAGACCTTGAACAATATAAGGCTGGTGAAGCTGCTCTACAAGTTTTTCCATTAAAAATTCCAATATCTATTTCAACAGCTGTGTATTTTCTGTCATATCACTAATCCTCTTCCAGATATCGGCATTCCAGTCTAGCCCTTCTATAAAATGGTAAGACTATGGTTGATACAGGCCGTTGTAATTTGTGAGGTTTTTTTTTTTTTAATTCACATGTATAGAACTAGTCTTAGAGGAAGGATGATTAGGAGATAAACACACACATGCAGTTCTAGGATCAAGGGACTCACAAACCACGCCCAACTCTTAAGTGGGGCTCTCACTCCTCAGCTAACTCTTACAAAGCAGCAAGGCAGGCAGTAGTTCACTGCTCGTGCATCGCCTCCTTCTTGGGCAACTGACTCTACTGGGAGCCTTGTAAAATTCGCAGCATCACATTAAATCTTTCCAAGACTATGTACTGGCCAATATGTTGTGAAAAAGGACTTTGAAGACATTCAAAGTCAATTTGGCATTTTGTGATGATAACTACAGGAGGTGAGACAAGCAGTGGTGCTGCCCATTACAGCTGTTGGCCACTCTCCCCTTTCCAGGTAACTTTCAATTGTTAAAAAATGCAGCTTCATGCTAAATGTAATTTTGCGTATCTCTAAAACAATGCATATGTTTCTGAAACTAAAGCCGAAGAAAAGCACTTTTCACTGCACAAGTTAAAAGGTCTTGGCATCCTTTTTATCTGAGAAGCTCAAGTCCCTACTCTTTGAAGACAGGACTTGACAAGACCCAGGAAAAAGCTTCATGTCAGAAAGATGCTTTTACTGCCTTCTGAAATGAGATAGATGTAATCCTGTGAGAACAGGAACAAAAGTAAGGAAACTGGAGAAAATTAAGGAAAAAGGGGGAAAACTGGTATTGAGAGATGCGTGGGCAAGATGATGGATAAGAATAGGCAAGGAGGCTTGGCTGGGGAGTCTGGGAGAAAAGCAGGATGAAAGAGGGCAAGGGAGTAAGGAGGAAAGATGGTGAGAGTCAGTCAATCTAGGCAAAATCCAAGGAGAAAAAAATGGGTGAAAAAGGAGAGTGAAATTAGGAGTTATTTGGATCAGGGTGAGCTGAGACCCATCCAAGATGCAGCTGGCACAAGGGGAGACTGGCACTGGCTGTGCAGAGACAGGACACAGAGCTAAGCAGGCAGCAGCACAGACCTGGAAGACTGGATGGGAGACTGGCAACAAAGGGGTGTCAAGTGAGTGACAGGAAAGTAACGCAAGTCCTTTGGGACAAAAAAAACATATACAACAGATTGTTAAGATGGAAACAGTGGCTGCAGGGAGAAATACGCTTGGGAGAGCTGTGTCAGGAAAACGTGCAAGAATAAGGCTTAGGAGAAGACAAGCAACACACAAGTAGAAAGAAACATGTTTAGGTCAACAGGAGAAGGTCAGAAGAGATCATCTTTTGGCAGAACTAGACAAGAGTCTGTATCACTAAAGCATATTCCTCTCCAGAGCCTGGCCCATGACTGAGTGCAGCTATGCAGCCACAGTAACTCATACACTTTAGGGACAACCGGGCTATAATGTAGTTTTGCTTTACCTAATTTCTCATCTCTCCTGGCACCAATAGCACAAAGCAGTAGAGCAGTAAAATGAACAGGTATTACAAGATAGTTCTTTCAAAATGTGACATGGTAACACTCCGTCCCTGTTAAGGATGTGACAGCGATCTACATGAGCTATGGATTTTGTTCAAACTGAGTTCTTTAAATATGCCAATGGCTCAAGGGTCTGCCACAGGGCCCTGACTGTCCCTGGAAAACCAGACTGGCCTGCCCTGTGATCTCTCATCAGCAGGAGACTGTGAGGAGCCAGCTACAGCTCAGCAGTGCACTGATCCCTCCCATCCCTGAAGTGCCTCCAGCATAGCTAGTGCTTTCCAAGCACAGTCACAGGGTTGGAAAAAAACATGACCCTCAGCTTCTGCTAGACAAGACAGGGACACAGCTGGCAAACTGCATGAGATGGGTGGCCAGATCTTTTTAGTGCTTGTGATGGAAGGAGAAAAAACACCCACCAAAGTAAACAAATGCCCCAAACCTGCGAGAAATACTGAGGGTGCTCTTGTCACTACAGCTCTTTCAAGATTTCCAGAGGCTTGCAAGCAAAGCAGGGGTGTAGGGGGCTCCCTTGGAACCTAACATCCAGGCACCATTCCTGCAGAAACCACGATGCAATGGATGGACAGACAAGAAGTGCTGGGACACCTGCCTCAGTTTCACTCAGATGGGTCATACACACTGTATAACCAGACCTGGTACTCATGGGCCCACTGGTCCAAGGGTGCCCTTAATTATTACCACAGTAACTGGTAGGTAGGTACACAACCACCCCCTTATGCTGTATTCCTTGTCCATTTTAAAACATGGAACTGATGTGTAGAGCCCTGGAAAAAATATGGCTACATTTCTTTCTTCATTGAAAGAGTCTTGCCTCTTACCCCAACACTGACCAGTGTAACACACCATTAACAGTGGTATCTAATTGATGTGTTTTGCAGAATAAATCAGAATAAGTTTACAAAAGCTTTCTCCCAGAATTTCCCCCATTTCCCACAGAGTACACGCCAACTCCAACACGCACCATCGTGTGATCTGCTTCACAGCTCCTGAGCCAAACAGGCAAGGTTTCTGTCTTGTATCTCCAGAAACCTTTCTGTAGCAATATCCCAGTAAATTCACACCATTTACTTCTGAAACAAAGACACCACCTTCAAAAGATACAGTAATTTTAGGCATGTTTTATATTAACTGAGGATTAGATGATTTCCTGCAGATTTAGAAATACTGTTGCTGCAGCTTATACCACCTATTGTTATTTTTTCCTTTGCTTAAAGGTTATCTGCTACCTCAAACTGCTCCTTTGCTTACACAATCCCAATGTGATGGTAATAAATATGAAAGACTAAAGGTCTCCAGTAATCCACCATACTGACAATTTTAGAAGAAAATACTGGACAGAGCTCTCTTCATCCCAGAGGGATTTGTGTGCTGCAAATTATTCCTTTTAAAGTGAGATACAGCAAGAGGCAACTAATAGAACAGCTACTGGCACAACACCCAAAGTGCTCTCTTCCCCATTAGTCTAAACCCACCTGCAAGGCATCAGGGGTATGTGATATATTTAAGAATAGTACCCACGCACAGTTTTCTTTACTGCCCTCCTAAAGGCCCAGCACAGAGCAGTGCTAAGCTGCCTGTGGAACAGAGAGCACAGCAGATCATTGTCACATGCTGGGATCTTAGGAGACTTGCCTTTAATCAGGCAGCACAGTCCAGAGCCAGCTGGAAAGAGGCACCACTAAGAAAATACCCTGCGTCTCAGGCACAGAGAGCTTGCTTCAGGGAATCTGTGGACAAAGCTGAAAAGGTAGCAATTTTAAACAGCAAAATGGGACAGTAAGACCATTTACCTTTTATCTAAACATGATTCATGAGGCAGCCCTGCAAAGTGACAGACAACAACAAAGCAGTTCATCTACTATTGATAATCCAGCATTCCTAAGCCATCAATAGCCATTTGTGTACTCCCAAAGTAAATTTAGCTTCATCTTCATTATTTTCTGTATTGAAAGACCGAGGACATATTCATGGATGTTTACGCAATGGCAAGATAGCACAGTATTGTATGTTTTATTACACTACCAAAGCAGAATCTCGTTCAGACACTGCTAGCATATAATTTCTGTCTCTCTCAAAGCTAGAAGGCAATCATTAGCATGTTGAATCTGGCAAGTTCCTATTATCTATCTGGTAATTATAGAAAGATGGAGAAGCCTTCAAAAAATACCCTCCAACTTCTGCATTTACTACACACCTGATCAAAATACTATCCCCATCACCTAAATTAACAGATATTTCCCATAAACCATTACTCAGAACACATTAACATTAGTATAAAAAAACATGAAATATTATTAGAGGCCATACAGACTATTAATTTATCTTCCCTTCCAACTTCAAAAATATAAAACTATGCTATGACAACCAGAATGCAGGAAAACATCTTACTGAAGGTGATGACAAGCTAAGCTACCTGGTCATTTGTCAGGCATTACAAGCCCAAATGAACACTACAAATGAACACACAGCTCTAGGTTTTCAAAATATATATACCATTATTCAATGCTATTCACACTGTGGCAATGAAAATATGCTAAATACACACTAAAATATAATCCCATCCTCCAGAGACTGCTGTAGAAAATGACAGAAGGATGAGAGACAAGGCAGTGGGTGAGGCCATACATATGCATACTTATACAAAGTAATCGGAGAAATTGGCCTGTGTCTCATTATCTCAGTTATTCATGCTTCAGGTAGAGGGGAAAGAGGAGGTGCCAGGAAGAGTACAGAAGCTGGGACACGATTGGTAGGAAAGGAGCTGGAAGGACAGAAAGAAATCAGAGCAAGGAAAGTGGGGCCAGGGAGACAAGATCATGATACCGTGAATGAAGAGGGTCAGCCAAAATTAGTAGGGGTAAAAAACCCCAAAAAAATGCACAGGGAGCAGAGGAGTGCAGGAAAAGGTTGTGAGATGCTTTGGTTACTCTCAGGCAGAGGCTTCACACAGTCTGGCACCTCAGAGGCCACATCAAGCCCCGTGTCACAGCCTAAATGACACCAACCAAAGCACAGAGCTCCTTATCTCTCTGGCTTATGCACCATTCCAATTACAGCGCTTGTCCGGGCCCTGGGCGGGCTGTCCCCACAGGGCAGGGCAGCTTCCTGGCTCAGGACCAGGACAGATAACCAGGGTGTCCCCAGGGAGCCCCCCAGCTCTCGTCCCAGCCCCAGAGCTGCAGCACTGCCAACCCCCATCCCAAAGCTTGCATTTTGTGTTTTTCAAAGAAGCCTCATGATCAGGGAATGCTACGAAGGCTGCAGCAAAAGCCTGTCAGTACATGAACCTCACTCCCTGCTAACTACAGCAACAAACAAATAGATTCAATTACCAAGACAGACACTAGCCCAATTCAAGGGGATTGGTAAATCCATTACAAGAAGATGCTGGAGCTGCAGCCTGATCAGATTTACATGAAGAAATAATTTTATGCAAATCTCTCATCCACAGGTGAAGGCTGTACAGGAGAGGAGAAACAGCACTGCACGGAGATTCATGATGCATGGCAGATAGGCAATTTAAGGTAAATCATACAGTTCAGTTATACAGGACATATAACCTGGGGAGAAAGTGTGTGGCTTCAAAGTAATGAATTATTTACAAATAGTACAACCTTCTCATGAAATATCCAGAAGGCCAAGCATCTATTTTTCGCATTATTTTTCTCCACTTCCACAAATCACAGTGAAACTGAAGATGAATATCTTATCAAGAATGAGCTAAATGTGGGGGAAGATGGACTTAGAGTGTGGAGTTAGGGGCTTGCAGGCAGGACTAAAGGAACAGAAGGCAGCAGGGCTGCTGTGCTCACCCACTTGGAAGGGAAGCATCAGAAGTCAAAAGGAGGGAGCTGGAGCAGGCTGAGGAAAGAAACTGTCCACCTGGTTACTCATAGCCTCCCAGGACTGTCACTGCCAGCCTGTTCAGAATCTTCCATCAAATATTTCAGGGTTTTTACAATGAAATCCATTCCTCATAGTCACAAATCACAGCTGTGGCATCCACATGTGAGGTGTGTTTTCTGTCAGCAGTGATGCCTCTTCAGAGCATTGGCCTTGCTCTGCACAAGACATGGTCACACCTCTGTATTTAATTTTCAATTCTCCAGCTTTCTTCAGCATTTCTGTTGAGAAGGTGTCAAACTGCTGAGGAGTCACATCTTTGTTACCCAACACAACACCTGCCCAAATTCTCCTGCAATGACCAATTCAACTGAGTTATTTTTTCTGATGTCCTGCCTGGTGACCCTGCATGCCTTCCAGTGCTCTTACAGGTATCAACCTTTTCATAGATATATACATAGTCCATAATTTTCTTTTATGTTGCAGACTCTTTACTCTTCAAAGTCCTTTTCAGATCTTCATTCTCAGCTTGCATCCAATTCAACACAGTCTGGCTGGGGATTTTTTTGTTGGAATCATTAGGGGCAGATACCCATCTGCTCAAGGATATTTCTGTAGTCTGAGCAACTCCTAACATTTGTGCTTACAGCAGACCACTGTTTCTGCTTGCTTATATACAGATGCCTTAAGTGACTTTTACAATGTGTTTAAGCAGCTTCCCCTGCTGAGCCCGAGGACACTAATTTTCTCTCTTCTGACTTTCTCCTGTTTTCAACTCTCTGCTGTTATTTGTGTGTGGGACAACTACTTCAGCGTATAAAAAGCCCCTGGGGTTTAAAGATGCATTTTTACACACTAATTCAGAATTTTTCTGAAACTCTTCAAAGTCTTGGAGTGCATTTTCTTTGTGTTACAGGTTTGCCTAAATGCAACAGCAGTGTTATTCTTGAGTTCACTGCTTGTGTCACATGTGCAGTCACATAAGTCAAAATATACAACAGAAAAAAATCTGATTTATTAGCTACAGGCATTAGTATCTCTTACTTGTATCACTTAGTTGTAATAAAAAGACAGAAATACAAAAATATTTCTTCTCAGCCTTAGGACTGTAGCACTTTTACATGACCAAAACAAAAAATAAATGTACCTCTTGTATAATTAAGAGCAAATGTAGCACCAAGTGTCACTTCATCCATGCAGTTACCTCTTTGCATCAGGGGTTTGTGTGTATAATCCCTCCAAAGCCACAACAGGGCATAAAATGCAAATTACAAAGTGACACAAAATATACATTTTCAGTTATCATGGAACTCTTCTCAGCAGCTATTGCTTATGTACCCCTATGCTTGTCAGCATTTGCAACCCTGTGGTTAACAAAAATGTCCTCAATTATTCCTAAATATTTTTAAATTAACTAAAATATCATATGACTCCAATCCTCCCAAGCATTTTTCTTCCTATAAGATGCACTTTGGTTGCCAAAGCAAAGAGCAAAATCTCTTTTCTGGAGGAAGGGATATCTCTCTTGGCTAAACTTGTTCCTACCTAACTCTACATCCACTTCCCAGCTCAGATGGAAAAAGAAGTTGACACCCCTTTTGCAGCTCAGTGAGGTCTCAGCCACTCTGTCACACACAGAGCTGTTTCTCTTTTGAAGTCTTTGCTAGTGCAAGTATATTCAAATCTTAAATGGTACATAAGCTCTTGTGTATGCCTTTAATTGAGGAAGACTCATGTAAAGGCTTGGATTTCATACTATCCTAAAATGGGAACACTCCTTCTCCTTTGGGAGAACCACACAACTTAGTGTAAGACTGCTCCTCTTTTGCCTCAAAAAACTATCCCTGACCTGGAAAGCCTACCACAGTCTCCAAGGATTGCACTAGAGCAATAATATTTACACTGAGAAGGCAGCACCCACATGTCTAAGATCAGGCTCTCTGCGAATTTTAAAAACCATGAATACAAAATAAATTTACATGCAAAATGCTTCAGTCCTAATTTTTCAAACAGAGAGTCAGGAGATAAAGACAAATTGAACATCAGCAGTCAGAGGGTAACGCTACTGTCGCTATCCTGTTGACAAAGATTAAAACTATGCCTGTAATTAATAAAAAATCAGCTTGCAAGGCAAGGAGAGAAGGCTGAGGTCACTGATAAGAGCTCCACTGCTCCCAAGTGCATCAAAAGCGGCACATTTGGTGGGGTTTGTTTCCGGGGTGTTAACTCACCAGGACGAGGGAGCATGCAGGGGCACACCCAGCCACTGTGGTTTACAAAAGCCCTGCCTGTAGGCTGGTGTTGATAAAAGCCTCATGCCTTGAGTCTTGGGTATGACACTGCTGCAGGCCTATTGATATGACAGCTAAGCTCAGCACCTCCTCTGCTATGCTGTGGAGGCACACGAGACATGATGCCAGCGACTCTTCGAAACAGAGTTATTAAGAACCAGGCTTTAAAGAAAAGAATATACTTCCAAAAAGGAAGACGGGGTTTGCACAATAAGCATTATTTGTCCAACACTTACAGGCTCAAGTCTCTGCAAAGAATGAGATTTTCCCTTATTTTCCACCTGCATATTCAAAACAGGATGAAGTAACTGCTCTTTTGCACACATCCTGCAGGAACGGGAGACAGCAGATACTGCACCCCTGCTTTACAATCCAGGGAACATGTAAGAGATTTTATCTTTTAAAAACTAAAGGTGAAGAAGTGGGAGCAAACTGAGAAATATATCGCTATCCTTTTTTCAGTGAGAATGGAGAACCTTTTTCAAATTTTTAAAAAACAAATGAGAGAACTGTTATTTTAGAACAGGCTCTCTTAAAACACTTGTGTCTGCAAAGAAGGAGGCACAGAGGTAGTCCCTACCCCCCATCCAGCACAGCTGCTAGAGTGCAGTTGGTGCTGTCGCAGAATCAGAGTGAGGTGGGAAGGGACCTTTGGAGGTCACCCAACCCAACACCCCTGCTCAACTAGGGCCTCCCAGAGCTGGTAGCCCAGGACCATGTCCAGGTGGGTTTTGAATACCTCCAAGGGCTCCACAGCCTCCAAGGGAAACCTGTGCCAGTACTGTGCCACCCCCAGAGTGAAGAAAACTCTTTCTGGGTGTTCAGAAGGAACCTCCTGTATTTCTGGTTTTGCCCACCTCTCCTGTCTTGTCACTGGGCACCACTGAAAACAGCCTGGCTCTGCCCTGTTAGTGCCCACCCTTCAGGTATTTCTACAAATTGATAACATTCTCCCTGAGCCTTCTCTTTTCCCGGCTGAACAGTCCCAGTCCTCCCAGCCTCTCCTCATATGAGAGATGTTCCAGTCACTTTTTCATCTTCATGGCCCCTTGCAACACTCCCTCCAGCATGTCCACTTCTCTTCAGTACTGGGGATCTCAGAAATGGTGTGGCCTCATGACTGCCTAGAAGAGGGGCAGTCCCACCTCCCTCCACTTGCTGTCAGTATTTTGCCTAATGCAGTCCAGGACACAGTTTACCTTCTTTGCCACAAGGGCTCATTTGTCAGCTCACGTTCAACTTGATGTCCACCAGAACACCCACATCTTTTCTGCCTTGCAAATGGTCATCCCCCTTCACATACCGGTGCCTGGGGTTGTTCCTCCCTGTGGGAAGGACCCTGCACTTCCCCTTGCTCCCAGTACCTCCCACTCAGAAGCTGAGCTTTGGATGTGGGGTAACTCCTGGCTGCTCTCTGCAGCAGAGCAGAGGGTGGCATGCCCTGAATGCAGCACTGGTCAGCTGAGCCCAGCCACAGGTACAGCAGCCCCAGCAGAAGCCAGACTCTGGTCAGCACGTAAATGACCTGCGACCCTTGATCCCATGCTGGCAATTTGCCCCAGCAGGGCCCACGCCACAGTCTGCACTGTATCAGCATCTCCTCATTTAAAGCTCCAGAGGCACTGAATTGCCAGGCTGTGCTTCTGAAGTTAACCCTTTCCTGTACCAAACACCATTACTATTGGGGCTGAGGGACAAAAGTTCACTGGAGAGGATCATGCAGGAGGGTGAGAAAAATGCAAGCTGAAGTTTCAGCCCCAGCACTCCTCTACTGCTAAACTGAAACATCAGATAGAAGAAGGAAGAGAAAGCAGTACTGTGCTTCTCCCTGACACCAAAACCTCACTCTTTACCGTACAACTGACTTAACAGCACTAATTTTTTTTTTGCAAGAGTTTTTTCCTATCTGCACACAATCAGGCTGATGTACACACGCACCACAGGTACTGGAGTGTTAATAAAACCAGGTAGCTAGGTGTTTAAAAGGTATCAGTCTCACAGCTCTTGTCTTGTGCAACAGCAATCTTCACACTTATTTTTTCTAAATTCAGTCTTTTTAAGTGCCAGCTGCAGATGAACTGTGGGGAGCATAATTTTTATTAAATGATGAACACTAAAACATTAGCGCTATCCTTCAGAAAATCAATTTCCTATTGCCTATGGACAGAGAGCTTAAGCCCAGAAATTCCCAAGGGTTTTCTGAGTGCTCTTTTTTGGTTGGTTGGGGGGTTTGGATTTTTTGTTGTTTGGCTAGGCTTTTTTTCTCATTTCTCTAGAATCTAATGAAAGAAAGACTTCGCTGTTTAAAGCAGTTGCTTTTTTTTTAAGCACTAGTGTAATTAATTACACAAGCTAATACTTAATATAGGAAATACAACTGCTCTGTGGAGCAAGGAACACATCATGCTGGTTGGAATATGAAAACTGTCAAAACTTTGAAATTCTGTTTCTCAGGGAAATCACACCACTACAACGTATAATTTCTGCCTAGCTCAGAAAACCAAGGGAAAACAAGTATTCTTGTTTACTGTGTTTCTTGAATAAAATATTTACTGCTGATTAAAACTAACAACTTGTGCTAATTTCACCATTGTCCAAGAACTAATATTTTAGCAATTTCCACAGCTGGGAGAAGCAGAAAATTACAAAAATCAACCAAGGGTTTCCAGGTGCCCAGATTGCCAGCCATGAGGTCCAAATTTCCAGGGCTTTGATGGCTCAGGGAAGCTACAACCAGCTCCTTGGGCCATCCCTACAGGAGTTTGGAAGTTCCATCACCCATTTCACAGACTGGGCTTCTCCTCCGACAGTTTGAAGTGCCTGTTGAGAACCAACTGCACCATGGTACTCGTGCATGCTATGCCTGAGTGCTGAGTAAACATGAAACATAGAAATACTGACTTATTTGCTACCTGCCTGCTTTGCCAAGTAAATAATACAGCTAATTTCCTCATAATAATGGCTTCCCATTTGGGTGGGAAACCAATTCTCTGCTTTTAGTTTGCTTTCTCCAGCTCTTCTCTAGGGGTGGTTTTAGCCCAACCTGTTGAGGAGAATGGTAACAGGATCACCTGGAAACCAGCATAATTAATTAATTCACCTAACTGGTCAGGCCCCACACCAGACCCACATATCACCTCCTCCCCTACCATTCACCTGACTGTTAATGCTAATCAATTCCTGATGTATTAGCTTTCTAGGAATGAGATGGACTTGTCAAGCAAAATTAAAGTCGGAGTCACAAGTGAGTAAGGGCTTCAGGGTTCACTCACACAAATTAAAATATACCATTGATACTGAAATGTAAATCAAGAGTATGAAATTAAATCTTCAATAATTGAAAAAAATAAATGAATTATTTCTTGCACTTCAGTCAACATAACTGACTGGAACAATTTAAAAGACTTGACAGACTGTCCACCAAGATATCCTGGAAAACCAAACTGTTGTACCTCTACATTGCTAGCATAAATCCATTTCCCAATAAACTGGCAAATTTCATGTACTAAATTGCCAGGAGTATTTTCTTCCAAATTCAGTTACACTTATAAACAACAAAAGATGACTAGATGTTTGCATCCCTTTTGACTACCAAGGACATAGGAAAAGAGATAAAACAAAAGGGAAAGAAAATCATATTAAAAAAAGTCAAAGTGCATTAACAGATAATATCTGAATTACACATTCAGTATAGGTGGTCTATAGGTAACTGTTTACTTCAGGTCCACATGCATAATGTCACATGCTGCTGCTCCCTTGAGTGATTAATTAACCCACAGAGAAAAGCTCTGTGACAAGTCACCTCACGAGTCATGAAACGGAGGTCACTGTGCCAGCCAGCAAATGACACATTAAAAGGGGGGAAAAAAGGCAGAAAATGCTCTTTATGCTTTCCACTTCAGTATGAACATGAGGGATTTATTTCACTAATCCATGGCTGCAGTGTCAGGGCTACTTGGAGCTGCAGAGACAGAGAAATATCCAGTTTTCAAATCCTCTCCAGCTACATGAAGGTAAGAAAGAAGAGCACGTCTGCCCCCACAGAGCTGTTATTCCACTGCTGCCAACACTATCTCCTGAGCTAGGGGAAGGGACAGCCCCTCCTATAACTAGGGGAGTCAATTAAGATGGCCAAGATAGTTCCAAAATATACGTTTTTACTTGGTGCTCATTTGCAGTTTATTTTGCCTGTCTGATTACAACATTACATTCCTATATGAAGGGTGTGAGGGGAACTGCACAAGTGACTTTGCCTACAGAAATACAAGCTTACTCAGACTATTTAAACATGAGGTCATGATTTACCCTTCTGGGGGCAAAGCAGTATCCTTTCTTAAAAAGTGTGCTAAAAATCAGGCAATATTTGACAGCACACCAAAGTGTGAGACAGAATACATACACATCTAGTTTGGCCTTTCTGTGTTTTCTTCTTTTTCCTTAGGCAAGCAAATCTATAAAGCCTCTTATTTAATGTGCTAGATTAATAAATGATGAAGCTGCAAACACAAGAGCCCCAACCTTCCATGATGGGTGTTCAATTATTTTGCATTTAACAAGAGTAAAGGAAAACTAATTTAATCTCTCTAATTGCCAATGTTAATGACACAACCTTGCCTATTAGAACAGATCAAAACAATATGCTTTCATTTACCAAGTTGTTGTAAAAACTGTCATTTTTATTCTGAATAGCTTTTTTGAAGCAGTAGCTTCCATTTGTGGAAAAGTAACTACCAAATGTTGCAGTAGAGGCCACAGAGACAGTGTTTTCCCCACAACTAGGGTCGGGATCAGAGCTATTTTTAAGCTACGCTCTGTGACAGCATTTCAAAAGAAAGTAAAACTGTGTTTTGGAATGTGCTTGGTGAATATTTCAAACTAAAGTAAGTCTGCAACCACAGACTTTCTAGTTTGCAGGCTCTAACAGTCTGAATGTTGGTCTATGCACTCCACAAGAAGGGAAAGTAGCTGTTACTCATTGAAGGAAGGAACTTCTGGAGACAGTGCAGTTTGTTGGGAAACCACCTGCAACACCGTAAGTAGCAAATTCTTTAGCAATTTCTTCAGCATTGCCTTCCTGTCTCTCCCTCACACTCCAGTCTCCTAAAGCAGCATGCCTGGGTGGCAGCCTGAGCAGGGGCAGGTGTCAGAGCGTGGTGTAGGCTCCTCTGCACCCCTCATCCCCATACCTGAACTCCTCCTCCATGGCTCCTAACTCCTGCTCTCACTGACCCCCTCATTAACTCTCCCCCACCACAGCACGATTCCTAGAAGAGGGCTTCAGGTTATTTTTTTCTGTGCACCTCTTCCCATTTAAAATCACCTTGCATGGATGTGAGGAACAGCTCACTATTGGCAGCACCCCAGGTAAGCTTTCTCTGCAGCCCTGCCCCATGGCATGAGCCCTTTCACAGTCTCTGGAAATGGCCTGCCTGAGGCAACTGAACGTTTTCCTTTGCCATTTTTTGTGGGCACACCCCAGCAGTGGCTCACAGCTCTGTGGCAACAAGCATGTCCAGGGCTTTCTCTCCTTCAGTCACTTCTGAACGATGAGCCTCTAATCCCTTTGGCTTCAGCTGCAAAATTCCAATTGATTGATAATGGATTTTCCACTGATGTAGAATTGGGCACTTCGACTACACCACTACGAATTAACAGAAGAGAGCTCTGTTAATCCTTTATAAACAAGCTTAATCTTGTGGTTTAGAGAAGGAGCGAAGGCTCTGTTCTCTCCAGTATCAGCCAGAATGTGATTACCATTTCAGAAAACCTTGCTCATTTTCTTTGATTGATCCAATATTTCTTCGGAAGACACAATCCAGACACCACCACGGATGCATACTTCTGCCAAGCAAAAAAGGTAGAGTTTGAGCTATGAATCCTGAAGCTGAAAACTGGGATCAGCACTCTAGGACTTCCAGTTAGTCCGTAGAAAGAGCTGTCATCTGGAAACAGTAGTCTAACAAAGCCTTTACAGCATTCACCTTTCAATTAAAAAGAGTAAGATCTGAAACCTCACATTAAAATAGCTGTAAGATTTGTTAGGGTTCTCTCTCAATGATATGATTCGAACATTTCCTGTACATTAACAATAATTAGGGCTATTAAATGCAAGCAAGTATTAGCACCTTTAAAGGCTGTTACAGAACCTGGCCAATAACTCTGAAGCAATCAAGTCATCAGAAAGATGAACTGAACTTACATTAAGACACTTTTTCCATTAAAACGAGATTTTGTTAGACCTACTCAGACTTTAAGTCAGTGGACACAGAGCAGTTCTTTTTTTGCAGAAAAGGAAATTCATCACTATACATCAATGTCCCATAAATAGGACCTCACTCTCGCTCCAATAAGAAAGCACTGCTCACCAAGACCTGTCCCATTTGCAGCAAACAGTCTGAGCAAGGATACTCAATGGTATCCTTAGCAGAACAATAATGAAAGATCAAGCCCAAATATTACAGCTGTAATTGGTACTGCACAGTCAACGACCCTTAATTTGACATCCTGTCCTGCAGCACACTAGATGCAAACATTTCATTGATTTAGTAATTCATCACATGCACTGCTTCTATGCTAGGATGCAAAGAAGTCTTAAATACAGCAGCTTAGCAGTTCCTCTAAAACACTGGAATGCCATATAACTCCATAAAATGTTTATCTTTGTCAAGCATTTCACTGCCACTGTTTAGCAGAGTGACCTTTGGAAGGAGCAGCAGAGGCTGACGTGCTCCTTGATTAAAGCAGCGCCTCCTTCTTCCCCCGCCTGTGAGAACAATGAGCACGGGAGGGAAGAGGTGAGCAATCCATAGAGTAATGAAGAGATTTTGTTTCAGAGAGTTATCAATTATTTATGAGCAAATCCCCAGATGAACACATCCGAAGCTGAACAGTTTTTAATACATTTTACTTCTGTACACACGGCAGAACACAACCAGATGCGAGCTGGACTGGTCTGATTATTTGAGGTGTCAAACAGTGAGTTCAGTCTGGACATCAGTAAATTACCATTATGTTTTTCACAGTACAATGGTCTCCTAGATTTAAATATCTTTCACAGAAGTCATCCAACATTCATTCTTTACAGTATTTCCCATTCATCAAGATCTCAGCAAAGAAAAATCTCATCCTGAAGAATTTCTGTAATTATGCTGACATAGTTGTCTAAATAGTCTAATACTCAAATTCTTGTATTGCCCAGCTGTGAATGGAATTTTATTCCACAATACAATTACATGGATCTGAACTTTTCCTATTAAGAAAAGATAAGATCAAGTAAAGGTCTTTTTCTCTAGAACACAATTTATCCTTTTTAAAACAAAGACTTGTTTTTAAAGTAAAATTGTTTTACAACTGCGCTTTTTAAACAGAAGCTCTGAAGACTCCTTCCATGATATGGCAAACACAAACATTACATATTCTTCACAAGCAAGAGCAGTGAAACCAAACAGTTGTACGTGCAAAACAAGCTTTGCACAGAATGTCATCAATCTGTTTACAAATGTTACCATTGAAAACAGTCATCCCCCAAGTCTCAAAATGAAACCCACTGGCAAGCAGTGAATGTCCAGATCTGCAGAACTGTGCTTTGAGCTCCAGTTTCCCACAGCTTCCAACCAACAAGATGCTACCAAAGTCACCACCACCACTGCAGTCACACTTCAATGACTGTGTCTGTGGCAGCTGTCATGATGGACCCGAGGCCACCGCTAACACCCAGCTCAGGTACTCTGAGCCAGGACCCCACCTGGGGCACTCCAGGCTGTGTCCTGCAGAGCAAGCCCCACAGTCAGGTTTGCACCTGGCCAAGCAGTGCATGCCATGCACAGGTGGCCCCAGGAGAAGGCAGCCAGTCGTCCTGAGCTTGGGGGGGCTCTTGGTGCAGCCTGGGCTGAGCACAGCCGAGGGGGAACAGACAGCAGGACCTGCAGATTCCCCTGCCTCCTGGAGCCTTGTCTGCAAGCTGCCTTCCAAAAAGAAATGTCTGTGGTGATACTGATCAAATAATACATTCTAAGCTACACATGGAATGAGCACTTCCTGCCTTTATTGCACAACACCCCAGGACAAGAGCTGGGTCTCTCACACTCCCACTGCCCTAACCCCTTTAGGCCAGCATTCACCTCAGCATCTGCACAGCTCCAGGAGCAAACTCCATTCCTGGCCTAGCCTGGGTCAACTAAACTGCTCCAATATTAAGAAAACAAAAAAAAAGAGCCACTTAGAAATCCATTTTAGATTTGTTTGCATTACTTTAAAGGGTTTGCTATATATTTTGATGAAAGAAATCCATTAAGAACATCTATATTTACTTCATTACAGCGTGGCTCTTGAAGTTAGATGAAAAGATTTACCCTGGCCAAGTTTGTTTATTCATCAACGTCAGCTAGATATATTTTCAAAGGCTCATCCTCATCGCATTTACATGAAAGCACACAGATTTTTTTTTTTTCTTTCAACAGTTGTAAGGCATTCTGAGAGCTGGGAAAGGGCAAAAGAAACTTAAGCGAGAGTTACAAAATCAAGGAACAGTAGAGGCACAATTCCTCTCATTTCTGCTTATTTACGGGTGTGGAAACCCACTCTTTCCCACCTGGAGTCATCCTTCTCACCCTGCAGATGTATCAACAGCAACAAACTGCAGCTGGATGCTCAGTCTCCCTGACTCAAGAGCCGATGAAGGCACCTGGCACACTGCTTAACCACAAACACCACAAGGGAAGTGTTAACCCCTCCTGAAGCTCAAGAGCTTAAACAGATGTAGCCTCCCAAGTTTCTAAAGTTTTTCTCTGCACTCTTACAAGAAAAATTAGATTTTTTTTCCCACAGGTGGCATTGAAAATGAGCTCTTCATTACTGCTAGCAAAGTATTAAGTAGAAGCACAGCCTACCAATGATTGAAGCCAACTGTACAAGTCCTGGTTATCTTTGACAGAAACCCAAACATAACTTGGTACTTGCACGCCTTTATTATCAAAATTTTATCCTCCAGTTATTTAAATATTTAAATGACATTTATAGGCACTATCTTTCCTCATGAGTTTACACTTTCCCACGGAAGACTTCCAGAGTGATTAACAATGCTGATCTTTATCCTTCACACTGACTATTCATTCATCCTTTCTAAAACGAATACTGCTTACATATGACCCAAGAGGGCTGTAACAAGGCAGTATTTATCTACCCTAATAATCTGTTGCGGCTGCTTTAATTAAAACTGGGTTATATCACATCCATGAAGCAAAGGCACACCTCCTGTCACTCGTCATCTCCACCTCACAGCTGTGCTTGGTGCACCTTGTCAGGAGCAAGTTTTGGAGGTCCCACCACCTGCAACTTGCCCACCCCTGCCCAGGTAACTGTGGGCACAGTTTTGCCAAAAAAACTGCTTCACCACAGAAGAGAAGCAGAACGAAATTGCAGAGGGGTTTGCAGTTTGGGGCCTTGAGTGAGTCACTGAACACCTGCAGGCTGCCATTCACCCCAATTCACAAGCAGGGCAGCACTGCCGGCATGGCACACAGGGATTTTGGGAGGTGAGGGACCAGGGGGAAGGAGTGACTGATGGGGAACCTCTGGCACAGTGCAGCAATTCTGAGCATGAGGGGTACCAGGATGGAAATGGGGGAATAGCAACCACGCATATCTCAACTACCTGCAGTAAATTTGGAGCCAAATCACGACTCAGCTCCCCCATCTGTGTTGCAGCTTTCACAAGTTCTCCATGAGCCCATGTGATTGCATAGTGATTTCAAAATAAAGAGTTTACTTCTAGTGGTATTGCACAAATGGGTGTGCACTGCTTGTCCTTTCCATGTTTCACTCCATACAAGCAGTATCTTATCATATGAACATTTACAAATGGACCATTTTCCCAGAGAAGAAGCTTGAGCATCTTCCCTCACTGGAACTTTTTTGGCATTATTATACAGTATAAGGCCTGCAACTGAAGGCATCCCTGGGATGCCAGGATGGGAAGCAAGCAGCCAGGGCAGCCTGCAAGCTACAGGCTGTGCAACCAGGGCCTCATCCAGCACCTCTCCCCTGCTGGCTCCATGCAGAGCCTGGGCCAGCACTTGACATACATTCAGCAAACCCTAAGGCATGGGAGGGGGCCACTCCTCATCTCACTGTAGCAACCTGGGGATAAGGGTGAGTGGCAGCACTCTGCACCCCTTCACCGTGCCTGGGCTCCCTCCCAGGCACAGCACAACCACCAGACTACCACCAGGACACCTGCCCCTCCCCACTGCTGCTCCAGGGCTGAGCTACCCTCGCATCCTGTGCCTGAAACCTCCTCCATTCTGAAGACCTGGAAGCAGAAGCATTGCTGGAGGGGCCTGGGTAATGTTATTTGAAAGATTTATTGTTTTAATTGTTACACGTTTTTGAGTCTTCTATGTCTATTAATCTCATTCTTGCATTATACTTTACAATTACAAATGATCTGGGTTTGGAACTACTTTGAAAAAGCCCCTCAGTTCTCTATCCCCATTCTTACTGGAAATAAAATAACTGTCCTGTTCCAGCCATTGAACTCTACAGCACTTTACCATGGGCATCAATGAGCTGATAAACACATTTAACTCTTCTGTGCATCAATGAAGTTCCCACTGCCTCAGGAAGGAGGGATCCTTAACTAAATGCCACTGCATATCCAGCAAGAAAAACTTGATTACTTTTCTTGGACTCCTCAGTGGTCCCTAACATATAAATTAACTCTTAGATCATCAATAATTCATTGTTTAGGACTTGGAATCCAGTTGCCAGTTTCTGATTAGTATAACTTCAATAGCAGAATAAATTCAGAACTTAAGTTATCTAGTAGTAGTCATTTGTATACAATACATGATCTAAAGCCACATTAACTTTCAAAAGCCTGGCAATGAGGCTTATGAGGAGCAATGTGTCTTAAAACACAATGGATTACTCGTTTCTTTTCCTCATTAAGTGACATCTCATAAAAGGAACCAAACAAAAGATAGGTGAGCTTGATGACTGTCATATCCCACAACCTTTACTCATATGATCAAAGCATTGCCTTCAGATCAAGTTGCAGATCCCCATTGCTGACCTGAATATTGATTTTATGTTAATAAAATTCTGGGTTGAAATGCTGGTTAACTATAAAATTGCTCCAGTACTTCAGGCCTGCAAGGTGTTACACATGTTGTACTATTTTCTTTTTCAACGAGTGCAAAAGACACTCACCCCTTACAGGAGATGCCCCACAGGCTGCAGAATTTGGCCTTTGTTAAATAAGCTAAGACCTGAATTAATCACTTTTCCAATTAGGGGAGGGACTTTTGCCATAATGAAGCTGCGCACCTGTAAAATTTTTAAAGATGTAAAACAAAAACCCCTGGAATTTGAAACGTCTTGTTCTGTATCACCTAAGAGAAACAAAAACAATAACAATGTACTTCCATTTACCTACTGGGTATCTTTAGCAGTGTTTGCTTCTACAAATTCTCTTAACAGATGCTGTTCCAATCTGCAACTTATCTGCAACACAGACAGACTTTGAGAGGACTAAGGAGGATTTGCTTCTGGTTTCATACAGCACACTTGTTTTTTTGAAGTTTAATGTAATAAAATAAGAACTCTGGATAAAAGTTAATCAAGCACAGCTGCTAGGCTTTCTAGGCTGCTAGGAAGGGGAAAAACATTTTCTGCCACAATTTTATCTTTGCTCTTTCCCTGTCTTACTCTTTTTCTGTACTTATTGCTTAATGGCTCAGTATTATTTCAAAGGCCATTCCTTTTACAAATGTAATCAACTTGTGTATTCAGCACCACAGAAGATATATTACTCTCTTTAAAAGCAAATCTCTGAAGGATTAGAAAGAAAGGTTAAAGAGCTCTATCGTTCAAAGCATTATAGTTCAGACACCTATAAATCACTATGTTTGTTTATTTAGATAATTGGCCCATTAGCGTCCGCAGCATCTCAGGCTACACAACTTTCTGGTGTGACGGTGTGCCAGTTTCTCCCTTCCCTCTCCGGAGCACTGAGAGAGCCGAAAGCTCCGCGCAGCACACCCGGCACACGATGCCTTAGGGACAATCTGCGCTTGCAGCTCCGTTCGAGGAGCAAGCCCCGCTCGCCCCAGCGACCCTTTCCTCCTAAAGACTTTCCAAGACCAAGAGCAGATGCCACTCTGTACCATACTGGAGCCTGTCACTGCGTAATAGGATTTCAATGGAAACGCGGTTACGGGGCTGGCTGGCACAGCGGCAGCGGTGAGGCGCGGTAACCCCGCGCCGCGGAGATCCGCACAGCTGACCCCGCCGGGGCCGTGCCCCGCACCTGTGACCGCTCCTGCCGCGATCCCCGCCCGCAGCGCGGACCGCGGCCAGGCAGGGGCGGCCCCGCCGCCGGCCCCCGCAGCGACTGCACCAGCACCCCCCAAAACACACACACACGGCAACTTCGCGCACCGCCCCCAACTCACCGGGAGGCGCCGGTCCCGCGGAGANCGCTGCGGCGGCGGATGCTGGGGCCGCCGCCCCGATTGCTGCACAGGGGGCTGCGCGGTTGGAGGATGCTCCGGTGGCCAGCCTGGAAAGGAGGAAAAAAGGAGGAATTGAAACATCCTGGTTTTGTTGTTTTTTTTTCCCGCCTCCTTAAGTGAACGTGACTAACGAAGACAGGTATTTTGGCAAAAGGAACCTCGGCATAGTTACTGGTGGCTTTTTAATGTCAGAGAGAGACAAGGTCTTTAAGCGAAAGAAATAATCGTATTTTTACATAATGTAGGGAAGTGCAAGGATTGCAGTGAAAAGCACTGTAAAAGCAAAGGCAGGAAAGGCTGCAAAAGCAAAATACCTAACTGAGATCTCTGGGGATTTTTTTAGGGAAATTGCACAATTACTACAAGTTTCCACCCATATGTAAGGACTGACTTAACACCCAGTGAGCTCTTACTTCCTGAGAATACGTTCAAACCCCATATGCCATTCTGCAGTAGCACTGCTGTCAGATGCCTGGCTGGCTCAAGGTTCGAGCCTGGATCTACGTTTGGTGTTTTCCAAGCAGGGATTTGGCTATGCAGGAAAATGCTGGTTTGTTGCTTGGTTGGTTGCTTGGGGTATTTTTTTAAAATCCAAATACAGGAATACCACCAGCATTTTCATTTTCACCTAATCTTTGGCAAGATTATAGCTCAGTTTATTATCTCCATGCATATCCATCCAATGATTCCTCAGAGCTGATCCTTTCTTCATACTGCCTTTCATTATTGCCAGCTGTTGGGTTCCTCTGTTGATCCTTTTTTTTTTTTTTTNCCTCCCCCTCCTCCGCCCGGCGGGGAGGGTCGGGGGAGGCGGCGGAGGGGCCGGAGCGCGGCCGCGGAGCGCGGCGCGGGCACTGCGCATGTCCCCGCGCCCGCCGGGAGCCGG